>CAUYLG010052826.1:0-129640 GCA_963573385.1 Cacajao melanocephalus | reverse complement strand
TCAGCCTTTTTGCACTGGTTTCTTCCCATTTTTGTGGATTTATCCACCTGTCATCTTTGTAATTGCCGACTTTCAGATTGGGTCTGAGTGGACGTCCAGCTTGTTGGTGATGAAGTTTTTTCTGTTTCTTAGTTTTCCTTTGGTGGACGCCCCTTCTCCACAGAGCTTGGTCTGCCCAGGTTCAGCTGTGCTTACTGTGAAACTCTCGGTCCTCAGCGCTTCCAATTGCTGTTCTCCTTGTTGGGGTGGGACCAGCCGAGCCGACTCAAAGGGCACCCAGTTGCGTATACTCTGCACTGAGAAGCGCTGTGCCACGCGGGGCACCAGCAAAACAGCTTTGCCGGCCAAAAGAGTCGCGCTGGCGACACATGTGGCTCCTCCGCCGGGAATCTCCCAGTTTTTGGGCCACAGAAATTCGTCTGAAATTGCGGCGCCCACTCGCTCTCTGTGCTTTCACTGGGAGCTACAATCCTGAGCTGTTGTTAATCGGCCATTTTGGATCTCTCGCAGTTTTCAATTGTAAGTACCAATAATTCTCTTTTTGCTAAGCTAACGAAGTTGGGATTTCCTCCATTTGCCATTGATACACATTTAGTGTTCCTCCATTGCTTTTGAGATAAAGTCCAAATTCCTTATCAAGCTTTGCAACACCCTCTGGTACCTGGCTTTATTTCCCTTCAGCCTCATGTCGCCTCACTCTCTGCCTAACACATTTGGTGTTCCAACTAAAAGGAACTTCTACCAGTTCCCTGAACGCACTTCACCACTTTATTGTAATTGCTTTTAATTGTCCATCTTCTCTGGGAGACTGTTGATGCCACGGAGATAGGGCTGTGTTTATTTTATTCACTGTTGTCGCCCCGGCACCTAGAGGGATGCATGGAATGTAGTTGGTCCTTCATAAATATCTGTCAAATCTATCAATGGATACTGGTTTGTACTCGCATGAGATGTCAATTGGTAGATTAACTTGTTCTTGGACTAAGTCTCATTTTATGCACTCATTTGTTCAATAAATATTTATTCAACAGCTATTGTGCAGAAGCCAACAAAGATTAAAAAAAACAGTCTTGGACTTCAAACAGCTTATAGTCAGTGGGAAAAAAAGATATAGAAACAATAATATATCTCTTTTTTTGAGATGGAGTTTTGCGTTGTCGCCAGGGCTGAAATGCAATGGCACTGTCTCGGCTCTCTACAACCTCTGCCTCCCAGGTTCATGCGATTCTCCTGCCACAGCCTCCCGACTAACATATCTTTCGCTGTAATTGAGATGTGTACACTATATAATGAAAGCATGGGAAAAAGCTCTCCTAAAATTTCCTGGGGATGTCAAGAGTGTTGGGAAAGTCTTCAGAGGGGAGGCAATGCTTGCGATAACGGTGACAATAACAATACCGCCAACAATGGCAATGCTGCAGGACAGGCACCGTGTTAACATTCCACAGTCATTATTGTCTCTTTTAATCCTCAGAACCACGTATGAGATTAGCCTCATCTGCAGATGGGGAATATAAAGATCAAAGAAGTAACGTGCCATTTGCAATGCCACTCTGCAAGTAGGTGAGATGTGTCTAGTCAGGCATGTTTTGCCAGGCAGAGAAGGTGGGGAGAGAGGAGAGGAGGTAGGGACACTCTCTCTCCCTACCTTCTCTGCCTGGCAAAACACCCTGTGGCAGGATTCCACACAAAAAGAAGTGCTGATTCTGTCTTTACTGTTTTAATACTTTGTTTATCATCCACTGTGTTTTGATTAATTTTGATTTTTAAAAATATTGCATTAAAATATTACTTATATTGATTACGGAGCTTTTTGGTGTCCCCTAAAATTTTGCTGAGTACCTCACTTGCCTCCCCCATTCCTGATTTTGAGTGAGAAGTGCTGTGTGTTTGGGAAGCTACAATTGTACAGGTGCATTGAGTCAGCTCAGGTGGTGAGGGAACTCAATGATGAGTGCAGACAGAAGGGTAGGCAGGGGCCAGGTGATGGTAGCCTATACTCATATTATGGTACAGAAATATTATCTCACAGGCCAGACATTCTTAACCTTAAACAATGGATAAACTCTTTTAAAGAACAAAATAATTCTCAATGACCCCACTCCCTGTTCCTATTATTATTTTTCCATTTCATTTTATATATTGACAAACCTAAATGAAACATCAGTTATGTGTAAGTACAAACTTAACACATTTACAAATAAAAAACAAGCAAAATGCAAAACTAACAACATTCAATTCACAACTTAAATCTTCCACGATGGATGGTGGTGGTTTGTTGAAACTGAACTGCTGTTTCAGTGTGAATAAGGTGTTGACCACCCACACAATTTATTTCAGATGCTGCTTTTCCCTCTGCCACATACAGTGCCCATCACTTTTCTTCATTTTAACTTCTGCAAAGCCGTCTTTCCTAATGTGGGTCTTCATTTGGCTGGGAATGAAGTCTTGACATTTTAATCTCACCTTGATTTCTCATTAGTTGCTACAAGTAAAGTGGGTCCTCTTGGCTCCAATGTGGTGTTGAGTACAAAAGTGAATGTAGGTGTGGAGTTAGAAGCTATTTAGCCATCCAAATGATCTAAAATACATAAGTAGAAATTTAAATGTCCTGTTGAGAAGACTCAAATTTTAAGCATCTGCAGGTGGACCACAGTTTGAAAAATATTGCTACAGCCCAGGGAGTAAGGTGGGGAGGGATGTTGAGAGATTTTGAGCAGATCTGCATGTTGGAATGACTGCTCTTTTCACAGCGTGGGTGGCTACAGGCATGAATCCAAGTGAATAATGACAAGGGTAGGACCTGGGGAACGGAGAGGGGATAGGAATGGGGGCAGCCTGAGAGATGTTGAGGAGGTAGAATGTTAGGACCTGGGGACTGATGGAATGTGAGGGCTGAGGGAGACGGAGGACTGTGAAAGCCTGCCAGGTGTTTGCCTTGAATGCTTAGCAGATAATGGTAGCATCATGAGGGGGAAATTCCAGAAGAGGAGTGCATTTTGTGGGGGGCTAATGGCTCTGGCCTTGGACATTCTGAACTTAGGTGCCCATGAGGTAACTGGGAGAAGCCACCTGGTAAAGTGTAAGATCTGGAGATCAGGAGGGGACATCAGATCTGGAGTCTCCAGAGAAACTTGAGTGCACACGTGGGTAAACCAGATGTTCTTGGTTTCCCCAAAGATCAAAGCATGGGCCTCAGGAGGTTGATGAATCCCTTGATATTTATGCAAAAATTTGAGTGTGTTTAGTGTATGTTTCTGGGGAGAGAGTCCTCAGCTTTCATCTCATTCTCCAAATGGTATATGGTCATTTGAGAAGGGGAAGGTTGAAGCAAGAGGCCTGGGGAACAGCAGCACTTCTTGGGGAGAGCAGCAAGTGGAGCCCCTGCAGATGGCAAAAGGGTGTGAGCACTGGCTGGGGAGGTAGACACTGGGACAGCAACAGGAACCTCGCAGAGGAGAGGGTGGATGGTGCAGAGGAAGGGTGGGCAGGGAGCAGAAGAGAGGGCTGACAAGGCACAGAGAAGAAGGTGGGCAGGATGCAGAGCAGAGGGCAGACAGGGCACAGAGGAGAGGGCATGGAAGAGAGGGCAGATGGTGTGGAGGAGAGTGGGCAGCGCATAGAGGAGAGGGCAGAGAGGGCACAGAAGAGAGGGAAGATGGCACAGAGGAGAGGGTGGGAGGGCACAGAGGAGAGGGCAGACAGGGTACAGAGGAGAGGGTGGGAGGGCACAAAGGAGAGAGAGGGCAGGGTGCAGAGGAGAGGGCAGGTAGGGCACGGAAGAGGGCGGTCAGGGTGCAGAGGAGACAGTGAAGAGTGGATAGACAATGGTGACATTCAGAGGCCTGGTCCAGTGAGATGGAGATGATGTACCACATGGTTTAGTCATAAAGAATCAGTGCATTTTGCTAGGACAGTTATAGTGGAGCAGAGGTTGGAGCGGCTGGATGACTGAATGGAGGAGGAGGCAGAGAGTACACACAAGCCTTTGGGAAACTTGATTGAAAAGGCAGGGGAGACAGGAGAGAGCAGAGCTTAAAATGTTCTAAATGCAGGGGAGCAACCTGAGCATGTTTGTGTCCTAGGGGAAGAGAGGCAGAACATACACATGGGGAGAAGGTACTGAGGCATCTGGCAGACTGGGAGAGGTGGCGGTGTTTTAAAATATAGTGTAATAAAAGATAATTTGAGGTGTAGTAAGGCCAACAGATCAGGAGGTGATTGTCATTGAGAAGACAATGTGTTACCCAGTATTCCCAAGAGGAGAGGGGGCATGGCATGCCATGGAGGCCACAGGGCACCAGGGTTGGTCAGGAGGCAGAGGGAAAGAGGGAGTGAGGGCGCTGTGCGCAAGAGCCTTTATTGCAGCTTCTTCAGGAAGAAACAGGTGAGGCAGGGGGAGCAGGCTTAGGATTGGCTCATTTGAATCTCACTGGGCTCTGGGACATTGGTGATGTCCCTAGCTGTCTAGCACATGGCCCTGGGGTGATTAGAGGAGGGACAGTGGCCTGGAGTATGGGAGCTGTAGCCTCTGAACTGGCTGATTTGTATTTGAAGAGCACTCATGGGCAAGTTGTTTACTTTCTCTAGGAATTGGCTAACCCTGCAGTCCCTCCAAGTTAGCAGGCCCTGGATGTTAAGGTGTCAGAATATGTAAAATAAAAGACATATGTCATACAGGTGTCTAGAGCACAGATGAATGGGTTGGCTTTGAAGGGAAGCGGAACTCTTCTTTTTTGGAAGTGGATCTTAAGTAAGTCTGGCTGTGTGTGTATGTGTGTATGTGTGTGTACATGTGAATGCATGCCAGACCTTAATGTCAGATGAATTAGAGAAATTTCATGCTTTCTTGTCTGATGGTACTAGCAAAATAAGGAAGTTATCTGAAGAACATAAGTCTGTCCAGCAAGGGTAGCTGTGGTGACTAAGGGGATTGAGACCCAGGAGTATCTGGATTTCTATTCTTGTTCTGACTTTGAGATACATCAGGTGACTTTTGCTGAGTCACTTCCCCTCTCTGGTCTCCATGTGAGGGGTCTTGATCCAAGAGGGAGGGGATCTGAGCACCAGAGGGGCTGGAAATGAACAGAGCCACCAAAGGGCATCACTTCAATCCTCGCCATCCCAGGCAGCTGCTAATGGAGTGTGCTTTCAGGGACCCCCCCCGCCTCAAACCAGAAGGGAACTGTTCATCTTCCAGAAAAGTCTTTGAAATGGCAGACTTTTCTAGTGAATTTGAGTGCTTATAGATAATTAGTAACTTGACTGAGGTCTCACGGGCAGAAAACCTTAACACTGAAGTCTTAGGATATCAACTGAAACAAAAATAAAGCATCTCTGATACAATAATGTAAATCAAGGGGCAATGTGGGTTCCATGGACAAGTTGTGGTTTGCAGGTAAGGCTGCAAGAATACATGACTAGTAACAGCTTTTTCAAAATGTAACAAGCAGATAGATGTCTTTTGAACACCTACTGCATGCTGGGCATTGCGTAGGAGGATTTATGTTTGAATAAGATATAACCTCAGGAATCAAGAACAAAGATTCTCACATTCTCTGTCTCACATTAAATCTCTGATAGGTTTAAGATGCACCTGGAGGAGTACTGTTATCGTTTGTTTTAATGCAGTCTCCTGGGCCCTGTCTCAGGCATTCAGATTCTGAAAGTCTGGGATGGGACCCAGGGATCTGCATTTAACTCAAGCATCCAAGGTGATTCTGATGAACGGGGTCCAAGACAGCACACTGAGAAAGTTAGCTAAGAGGTCACAGTCGTCGGTCAGTCACCTAAGTCTCTTTAGGCAAAATAGTCTATTCAAGAAATGGGGCTGATGGAGGAACAAATAAAACTGTCATTGCACCACATTCTTAAATAGAAGAAGGCAAGTAGCTCTTTTCAGTAACAAACAGTAGAAAGAGGAAGGGGCCTTCCACAAGAAGGGTGAAGCAATGGCTCAGAAGGAGGGTTCAGAGCAGGAGTTGACAAACTTTCTGTAAAGTGCCAGATAGGAAATGTTTTAGGCTTTGCTTGTGAGAGAGTCTCTAAAGCAGAAATTCAGTTCTGCTGTTGCAGCATGAAAGCAGCCATAGACCACCGTTTGTAGATGAATGGGCATGGCTATGTTCCATTAAAACTTTATTTACAAAAATAAGTGCTGGACATTATTCATGGTAGCCAAGATATGACAAGTACCTAAATGTCCATGAATGGCTGAATAAATAAATAAAATGTACAAATATACTTTCAATGCAATATTATCTAGTCTTAAAAAACAAGAAAATCCTCCCATATGTGACAACATGGAGGACTCTGGAGGACATTATGCTAAGTGAAATAAGCAGACTGGAAGAACACATATGGTGTGATTCTATTGATGTTAGGTCTCTAAAATAGCCAGACTCATGGAAGCAGAGAGTAGAGTGGTGGTTACCAGAGGCTGGGGAAAGAAAGGAACAGCTGCTGTTCAATGGGTAGAAAGTTTCGGTTATGCAAGATGAGTCAGTTCTAGGGATCTGCTGTAGAGCAACGTGCCTCTAGGTAACCAGACTGTTGTGCTCCTAAAAGATTAAGAGGGTATATCTCTTGTTAAATGCTCTTACCACAAAAACAAAACCAACAATAAAGGATTACAAGGAACTTTTGTACTGGATATGTTTATTACGTTGATGATGGTGATAGTTTCATGGCTGTATGCATGTACCCAAACTCATCAAATTGTATACATTAAAAACCTGTGTGCAGGTTTTTTTATATGTCAAATGTACCCCAATAAAGCTGTTTGGTTTTTTTTTTTTTTTTTAAATAAGTGTAGCTAGAGGGATTTGGCCCCTGGCTCTAGCTTCCCTATTCCTATTCCTACTCCCTGGCTGTAGCTTCCCTATTCCTACAGTCTGAGTCCTTGGTCTCTAGCTCTGGATTGTTTGACAGTTGTCATTCTCCAGTCCCTGAAGAACTTGCTCTTCTCCCTGAACAAGAATTCAGGGGATGCGAGGTTGCCAGTAACCTAAGAGGGTGAGGTGGAAGTCCTGTGAAATGTACAGATTACAGATATTATCAAAGAGCTCCTGGCCAACACTTCATACACATGAGGCATGAACTCAACACCAGGTATTTGAAAATGGCTATGACAAAGTCAGACACCTCTGATTAAGACATCTCCAGTAGCAATAATAGCTTCTGTGTATTGAATACTTGCTGTGCCTCAGACACAACACCAAATACTTTCCTGCTCTGTCTCAGTTCATCCCCTTAGCAATCTTATCAGATAGATATTATTATTATCATTTTTTAGATGAAAAAACTGGGGCTCAAAGAAATGAAATAACTTGCCCAAGATAACTCAGCTAGTAACTGGTAGAGCTAGGAGGAGGTCCTCAAGCCCAGGAAAATCTATTCTAGAATCCTGCCCGTACCATAGCATAACCATGTAGGCTGCAAGTCAACTAATGCTATAGTTAAACTACAGGCTACATATAGACTCCAGGAGGGCTAAGTGTGCTCACCTCCTATTGTTTTGGAAACTCATGATGACAAAGGTGACTGTGATGAAGGAGTGGTGTCTGAAGCTGTTATAAATTATGCTTACCCATGGAAAGTCTTGGCTTGCTGGAATTACCAAGGTCCAATCAGAAAGTGCTTGTTAAAGTAATCAGAGAGGTAGAGATAGAAACAGGAATTCCAAGTTGCCTCTGGATCGTTTGGTGAGGGACTGACTTACCATTTTCCAAGAACTTCTGGAGCCTTTGACTTTATACCGCTGCCTTCAACCTAGAGACGCTACAGTTTTAATCTGAAAAAAAATATTGATTCCACCTCTGGGTTTTATTCTGTTGGCCAAGCGATCCAGGGGCAACTTCAGGTTTGCATTTCTGTCCCCACTTTTGCTAAGCCTGGTTAAGTTCATGAGTGTTACCTGACCCCCTTCACTGGTTTTCAAAACTATCTCTAGCTTCTTGTAAGTTCAAATCAAACTTTGTTTTGGAAATAGTCATTTCCTGTTTCTCTGGGGACTTCTGAAAGGCTTTCTCTTTTTTTTGTCTTATGGAGTTTTAGGGAAATATTTAATTTTTCTTTACAGATTTATTTGGCTTACCTAAAGACATCAGAGGCATGGCAAAAATTTCCATTTTTATCCACCCCCTTCCAAAGTACACTGACAGTTAGTTGAATGTTCATAACACCTTTCTGGTTTAAGACAAAGGCTAATGGAAGCAGATATTACAAACAAGCTTCTAGGAGTCAGGACTTAAGCTCTTTGGAGTTCTACCCTATGTCCTTTGAATCTGTGGCAGAAGGCTAAGGTGTCCACTTCAAGTTTGTAATCTTGTTTTTTAAATTACAGAAACGTGTATCTTATTTTCTCTTCCATGACACATCTGTTTTCTCCTTGTAGGAAAATGATTTCTTCTGCTGCCTGCCTTTCTGTGTCCATGTTTGAGCAGGTTTACACACTCTATCAGATGTTTGTGGCTCCATGTTACCCCTGACACATCTGCCCTCTTTGAAAATTGCAGGAAAGATAATGACCTAGTTATGCTTAAGTAAGGAAATCCCACAATGACTGGTTTCCCACAGCAGAAGACATGATGGAATAAGTCTGTCCTAGACCATTGGGTAGATCTTCGGAGTGGACATGCCTCTTCCCCCAGAGAGTTGATAGCCGTCTCCTTGGATGCTGGTCCAGAAGTCATTAAGAATGCAGGCCCTGGCTGGGCACAGTGGCTCACGCCTATAATCCCAGCACTTTGGGAGGCCGAGGCTGATGGATCATGAGGTCAGGAGTTTGAGACCAGCCTGGCCAACATAATGAAACCCCATCTCTACTAAAAATACAAAAATTAGCTGGGTGTGGTGGTGCATGCCTGTAATCCCAGCTTCTGGGGAGGCTGAGGCAGGAGAATGGCTTGAACCCAGGAGGCAGAGGTTGCAGTGAACCAAGATCATGCCACTGCACCCCAGCCTGTGTTACAGAGCAAGACTCTGTCTTAAAACAAAAAATGAATAAACAAACAACAAAAAGAATGCAGGCCTTGAGATCAGATCTACCTGAGGTTGACTTTATGTCCTGCCTCAGCCAGTTACTAGCTGAGTGATCTGTAACATATCTGCGTGAGAAGGTCAGGTAGGCAGTTGCATGCATGATTCTGGTTGGAGCTCAGGAGAGGTTTGGATGGGAGAACTCTATAAAGGCATTGGTAAATGCATGGTGTGTAAACCATGGGACTGCAGGAGCACACATGGGTAGAGGGAAGAATGGGGCCTAGGACTGAGCCCTGGGGTGCATCAGTACTTGACAGAGTGGTAGAAGGAGAGGGCAGTGGGTGAACTGTGGCAGGAGTAGCCAAAAAGAGGAGGAGATCCTGGCGGAGGCAGTGCCAAGGGAGCCCAGGGACCTTGTGCTTCTAGGAGAGGCTCAGTGCAAGAGACAGAAAAATGGCGTTTGTATCTTGCAACATGGGAGTGTTTGGTGACACTGACAAGAGTGGTTTTGGTGACATGTGCAGCTGATGTCCTAGTAGAGTGGACTGTGGAGAGAATGTGCAGATGATGATGACAAGCCAGCTTGTCTCCAAGTTTGCTGGGAAAGGGATTGACAACACAGGGCTATGGCTGGAGGGGCAAGATGATGGAAGAGAGTGTTCGATGGTTGGCCAAAATGCCAAAGTTAGCACTAAGTGCTAAAAAAGCAGTAGCTACTCTTACCACCTGGCTTTCAGCCCTCAGAAATGGCCTCTGCATAGGAGTTTGCCTTTCAGGGAGCTCCCAGAGACTGGAAGGCCCCCCAGCCCCCCTGCCCAACACACAAGGGAATGAATCACTAGAGATTAAACTTAGGCGAACTGGGACGTTTCTCTTTGGAGGAATGGGCTTGTTTGTTTCCCCTTCCTATGGAGAGGGTTGCCCCTGAGAAATCTGCAAGATTCCTGAAAGCTTCTGGAATCCCCAGGTTGTCTCCCCAGTGTGGAGTCCTGCACTCTCCAACTCAGGATCATCACTTGAAAGTCGAATTCTGATGATCTCTGTGTGCTGGGGTTGCAGAAAACCATAGAGAGAGAGAGAGAGAGAGAGAGAGAGAGGAGGACGCATGCATGATCTTTTTTAAAGAGCAGAGCAAATCTTACACAAATCTGATAATCGTCTCAGCAACTCTGGGCCTTGCCATTTACATTCCCCAACTTAGTCTCCCTTCGACATCAAGGACAAAAATAACGGCTTGTGAGGACTTAACTGCTTAGGGATGGAAAACTTAAAACTGGTCGGATTCTGTCCAAATCCTATCAGATTTTCTTGCTTCTCATAAACCTTTAATCAGCATCAATGGCATGTGAGTGTGTGGGTGTGTGTGCACTCACATACATACACACTCTGCTCCTCTCCCCTTAGTCAATTTAAATGACAAAGCAATGGTGTGAATGGGTGACACACACACCAACTGGAACTGTGGCAGAAATGGGGTCCAACATTGACTGCCACTGGTGTATCTGAAGGCAGAATTTACCCCTAGGACAGGGCTAGAGATTAAATACAGAGTGCCAGGCACCCCGACTCTCATGGTGCCAAGGCCACAAGCCCCCTGCCCACTGCCGTTCAAGGCTACCCAGGCGGTAGACGAGCAGAAGCCTGTCTGAGGCCCAGAAGGCTGGGGTTCAGTTCTAGGGGAAGCAACTCTAAATATCCCTCGCTAAAAATCTTGCTCCTTCCCTCCTCCCATCTCTACAGCAAAAGTAAGGGAGTTCTGAGCTTCACAGGCTTATTTTGGGGGATTGCTGGGAGATGGAAAAGCCCTTGGAGGGTTTCCGTTTTTGTCCATGGGATGAAGGGTCAGGGCAGGAGGGATGGAAGGAATGGAGGACCTTGCCCGGGTTCGGGAGACTCCACTTCCTCAGTTATCTCACCATTGACCCAGGGAGGTCAAGGACAGACCTTGGGATGCCACCTCCAGGTCATCCTGAAGAAGAAAGGGATTTGCAGGAGGTGCAACAGGGGGCAGGTGGTGCTGACATTTCTGTCTCTTTGCCTGGCTGATTAGTGCTCCAGACGTTGTAGTCTGACTATAACTGGGTTTTCTTGAAGTCTCAGCACATGGAATCAAACACACACACACACACACACACTCCCCTACATACACACATACTCACGTACTCCCCACCACCACAAAACACTGTAGAGCAGCCTAGAGTTTATTGAAGTCTTTTCCCTCTCCTTCCTTCCCTTTTACTCCTTTTCTTTTTCTTCCTCCTCTTCCTCCTCCCTTCCTCCTCCTTCTCTCCCTGACCTCTTCTCTCTTTTTAATAAAATTGAAACTGATTATGTCATATACCAGGCAGCAAAACTTCACCAAATCCTCTTATAATAATACCTTATGTTCTTAACATTCTTCCTATGGCTGCTGCCTCATTTATCTTCCTCTCTGTGTCCTTTCTTTCCTCCTCAGTCCGCCACCCTCCACGCTTCTTGGCTGTCCTCAAAGGACTGTCTTCCTTGTTCTCATACAAAGAAACTTGGCTTTTCCAGCTTTCCCTAGTTTTACCTTTGTTTATACAGGCAAACAAAACCCCTTTTAGCACATGCATCCCCTTTAAACTCATCCTCTTTAGAAGGCTGGGGTCTGTAGGGTCCGGAAGATCCTGAGAATGGGTGAGGAAGGCCTGGCAATACCTGGGAAAGACTGGTGAGGGCAGTCTCTCTTTGGCTCCAGGTAATCCTGGCTCTTCAGTCTTTTTCTAAGAAAAGTCACAGATCTAGATTCTTATGTAAAATCACCTACTTTAAAAAGATCAGCAATAACTTAATCATATTAAAAATCTGAGTGTGACAAATACTACATTTGTGGGCCAACTTAGCTTCTGAAAACAGTCTATGGCTGCCCTGTGTTTGGCTTTTGGCCTCTCTTGTACTAGCTGCAGTGGCTTCCATCTGCTCCCACAGCTGCCGCTTGGAATTATATTGTGGGACCAGGGTAGATTGGGGTGCCCTTCAAGTCTCAATTGCCACCAGTTACCCCCTAATTCCATGGGAGGTGCGAGGGGTAGGAAGCATCTTCTGAGTCGTGTTTTGCAGGGGTGCATGGGAAGCCCAATGTCTAGCAGAGGAGCTTCAGGCAATTGCTAATAGCAGGTAAGGCCTACCCTCCAAGGTTCTTGGTTTTGTTTTATTGTGGCTGTCTGTATTTTATTTATAGAGAGAATTTTAGACAATGCAAATTGTATCTCATGGGTAGATGCTGTCTCCTCTGCTGCTGGGAAGCACCAGCCCATCTGAAGGATGAACTTGGCTGGGGGTTTCCCTACCTGAGCATGTATATCTTAATAGGCTGCTCCTGGAGACAAGGCCCTGGGTGAGCTGGTCAGACCATCCTCATCACTGAGAGGCTATGCAGTCAGGCTCCAGTGAAAGGTTTCATTTCTAGTGCTTCACGCACTCACACAGGTTGGGGCTGGGAGTGGGTCCTCTGTGCAGGCCAAGCCCCATGCCCCGTGCTCTGCCAACAAAGTCTCATTTAACACTCAGGAGAGCCCCCTGAGGTGGGCACTGTTATTAACCCAAGTTTAGAGATGAGGAAATAGAGGCAGAAAGAGGCCAGTGACTAGAAAAGGCCACAGGGCCAGTGAGAGGCGGGCACAGCTGGGATTCAACTTGCATATTTAGGGAATCCGAACTGAGTGAAGAATGACAGCTTGGTCTGGGTTTATGCCAGTGGAGGCACGAAGAGCCTTCTCTCCATAATGAAGCACCCTGTTGCCATGGGCAGCCCTGCGACTCTGAGTGCAATGGCCCAGGGAGTGTTTCTGGGGGTCCCCAGAGAGGCTGTCCTCTGCTTTTCACTGGAGAAGCAGAATGACATGCTGGAGTGACTACGCAGCAGGCTCCCATGTCTGCAACCACACTGTGGTGTCTGAGCCCCTACTGCACACGTCAGCATGGACTGTGGGATTCCCACTTCATCACTGTGGCTGCACATTTAACTCTAGGCTAGGCTGAAGTTCTTCAGAGCGGCACACTTGTGCATGGGCTGGAGTGGGTGAGATAGTTAGGACCTTCTCCAGGACACAGCCCATCTGCATGGAGAGTTGTCCTCAGCCTCACTCCTTCAGGGCCCAGGAGCTGGGTCAGAGCTCAGGAGCTATGGGCAGAGAGTGAGGAGTGGCTGCCTTCATGGTGCTTCCTTCTTAGGCCCTGATTGACTACTCAATAGGCTGGCAGGGAGAGGCTGGATCAGGCTTGAAAGCTACTCTTTGTACTGGGGCCTACAGCTGAGTTGTATTCTCTCAGACAAAGACGTGGTCTTAAGAAGATGATCCAGTCTGAGTGCAGTCTGGACAAGGCTTCATGATGACATATCAGGCATCTCTGGGACTGGGCCACAGCTGCAGGAAGGCTCCTATTGGAACTATTAGGAACTGTCCTAACAGTTTTAGAGCTGTCCATGGTAGCAACCATCCCCTGCCCTGCTCAATGGGTTAGGGACAAGGCTAGAGTCCCAGGATAACATTCAAGCCACTCTCTGAACCAGGGAGATGTGGATCTCAATGGTTATTGCAAGGACATGAGTGTATCCGAAATGACTTTCTATCTGGTCTTGTTGTCTCTGACTTATGCAAGTGAGGGAGGGGTACCCTAAAATGCCAATCTCATTGTATTGCCCAATGTGTAACCCCCTCAATGGTTCCCGCTGCTTCCAGGGTAACATCCACACTCCTCAGCATGGAAACTAGGCCCTTCCTGAGCTGACCCTGCTTATTTCTTTATTCTTTTCTCTTCCTTCTCTTCCACCAATATCCTAGGCTTTGATCATTCTCTCTTTTCTCCAGATCTCTACACACTCCTGTATTATCAGAGATGGCAACTTGCTTAGCTAAAGTTTCCTTGCATTCTTGTAGATAGAGGTGTCCAACTAGATACTCATGGAAGTTTTTGAGAGGAGCTTCAGGTAAAGCTCTTTAAAGATGCTCACTAAGTTGGGTACTACATCCTTTTGCCCCTTTCCCCTCTCTCCTTCTTCCTGTTTGGAAAGAGGGCATAATGGCTGGAATTGCAGCAGCTATTTTGGAGCACAAAGGAAAGACTGAGAGGATCACAGAAACTTTGGCTCTGATATTATCAAGTCTCTAAAAATAATGCCTACCTCTTAATATGTGAGGAAAAACTCCTGTGTTCTTAAAACTACTTACTTTGGTCCCTATTACAGTAAGTAAAATTTCCAACTGACTCAACTTCCAGAAGTTATTTCTTCTGTTTGAGTTAATTCAAGGTGAATCATTTACCAAAAAATTGCGATTGCCCAATCGGAGTACTGGGCTTATAATAAAAAATAATTTATAATAAATACTAGCTAATTGATTCACAAGAGTTAAGGCTTCTCTTTAGGGCAGAGGATAGGGTGTGGGAAAGAGTGCATGAGTTGAAGCAGGGCCAGAACAGAAGATATTTTCAGTGGAGGAACTTCTAAATTGTCTTAGGCAGGGCAAAAATCTCTTCATTCCATGAACAACCCATAACCAGTCAATAAAATATCTGAGATGTGCCTGCACTACTGGGCATTATTTTACCAAAAAACTTCGTTAAACAGAACTTTTAAGTATCCAGATTGCAGTTAGTTCTTATCTCCAAGAGCATGTCATTTTTGAAAGAAACAGACAACTCAAACTATAAACTAGAAAATAATGAAGTGTTTATGATAGACACAACTAAAAGCAACCCAATAATTTTTCAGGTCCATCCAAGAATCAGTAGCTGTTCAATGTAATCTCCACCTTCATCTACAGCCTGGACACTGAGAACTGAGAACCGACCTAGGGCTCAAGAGAAACGGAACCAGCAGGATAGATAAATGGATAGAGACTATAAATATACTCTCTGTAGATTATCTATCTATCTGTCTACCAACTAATTGATTGTGATTTTAAGGAGTTGGCTTACATGATTGTAGAGGCTGGCAAGTCTGAGATATGCAAGGCAGGGCAGCAGTTTGGAAGTTTTGGCAGGAGTCCACTGATATTGTGGTCTTGAGTCCAAAGGCAGTCTAGAGGCAGAATTTCTTCCTGCTCAGAGAACTGTCTTTTCTCTTAAAGCCTTCAACTGATTGGATGAGGCCCACCTATCCAAAGCCCACTATGAAGGGTACTATGCTGTATTCAAAGTCTATGGATTTAAATGTTAATCATGTCTGAAAAACACGCCCACAGCAACATTTAGAATGGTGTTTAACTAAACAACTGGACACCATAGCCTACTCACACTGACACATAACATTAACCATCACAGGATCCATAGCTCTCAGACAGGAAGGATATTATGACAGTGGATTGCTTGTCATTATTAAAGCCAGGAAATGGACCCAAACACTTTACAAATAGTTTCATATGAAAGGGTAAAATTTAAAAAAAATTAAACGCATAACATGAAAAATTTACAATTAATAACCTTTTTCTCACCCCTTCCTCTTCCTTATTTTAATTCTCCACTGTTTTATAAACAGCCCAATGATTTTGAATGCAAGGATCTGACTTAGTTTGCCATTGAAAATATTAAATACAAATTAATGACCTAGCCTGGACACTCGTTTTCTGAGAAGGGGGCTCAGAATGTAGAGGTAGATAATCAGCTGGAATGAGAATTTTCGTGCCATTGTGCCCAAGCACTTGAACCAGGCATCACTGTGTGGAACTGACACTGCTGTTGTCTGATCCAACCCCAGCTTCTCTCTCTCTAGCCAACTGCAAGCCAGAGGTGGCCACAGTTATGGGACATGGAGATACCGAGCAATGGCTAAAGAGATTGAATATGTTCTCTTGGGTTTCCAAAGGAGCCTTTCCTTCCCCTCTTTATAAAGAAGCAGATTGGCTCTTCTGGATCCAACTAAATGGAGAAAACACACCACACCCTATCTCTCCCACAAAATAAGTCATGTATCACTTAACAATGGGATACATTCTGCAAAATGCATTGTTAGGCAATTTCACCATTGTGTGAACATCATAGAATGTATTTACACAAACCTAGATGGTAGAGCCTGCTACACACCTAGGCTATGTGGTACAGCCTATTGCTCCTAGGCTACAAATCTGCATAGCATTTTACTGTACTGAATACTGTAGAAAAGTGTAAACATAGAAAAGGTACAGTAAAATATGGTGTTATAATCTTATGGGACTACCTTCATATATGAGGTCCATTGTTGACCTATATGTTATTATATGGCACATGACTATACAATGAAAAACCTTGAGCAGAATACATAAAATAACTACCTGAAGACTCTGAAAAGTAATAAATAGTAGGTAGGTTGCAGGGGAGGGGAGGAGGGAATCAAAACTCAAAGAGTGGTATATACTATGGTGAATTCCCCTCTTTGGCAGGAATGATGACAGGGATGACCCCAGAGGCACCAAAAACTGACAGAAAACCTTTCTCTCTGACCAGAAGAACTGGGAGAGGGGACCTCCGGAGTTTGAAAAGTATACATGAGAGGGAATGCTTTTTTTTTTTTTTTTTTTGGTCTAGCCACTTGTAATATGGATCTAGTCATGATAAGTGTGTCATAGCTAAAGCCTTGGCTTCCTAGCCAGAACATGGGAAAAGGAACACTTTGGAGGCTGAAAGTAAAGGGGGAATTACAGAGAAGAAGAAACTTAAGAAAAGAATCTCTGGGCCGGGCACAGTGGCTCACACCTGTAAGGAGGTTGAGGAGGGAGGATCACCTGTGGTCAGGAGTTCAAGACCAGCCTGGCCAACATAATGAAACCCTGTCTCAACTAAAACTACAAAAAATTAGCTGGGTGTGGTGGTGGGTGCCTGTAATCCCAGCTACTTGGTAGGCTGAGGCAGGAGAATTGCTTGAATCCAGGAGGTGGAGGTTGCAGTGAGCTGAGATCTTGCCACTGCACTCTAGCCTGGACAACAAGAGCAAAACTCCGTTTCAAAATAATAATAATACTAATAATAATACTAAAAGGAATCTTTCATTTATAAATCTGTGTGTGAAGCTGTGGGATTATACTGAGTTTTGTATGCATGAAACTAACTCAAAGCAACAGAGCTTTGAGAACTGAACTGCATTGTAGACCACCACCCAAGTGTTAGACTGGCTCCTAATGGTACATATGGTAGGTGGGCCAGATAAGCACTAAAAACACTTAGAAAAGAAGACTAACATTGCAACCAAAGCCCAAAGAAAGCAGAGTAGGACTTGCATTCTGAACCTAACTGGATTAATTGCCTATTTAAACAAATTAACAACAACAACAATATTCTCCAAAGCATATTAACAGGTTCCAAAGTCTCATAGTAAAATATTTGAGAGAGCCAGGATATAATTACTTGAGATACAAAGAACCAGGAATATATCAGTAACTCTCAAGGAAAAAATGAGGCACCACTCCCACGATAACACAGATGGTGGAATTAGCAAAGATTTAAAGCAACTATTTAATTATGATAAAATGTTATTGAAATAAATGAAAAAAATAAAAGTTGTTGGCAGAGAAATAGAGGCTGTAAAAATGAAACTAATGAAAACTTTGAAAATACAATAATAGCAATTTCTAAAATTAATTTGAGGAACTTAATAAGAGAATGGAGATGAGAGAAGAAAGATTCAGTGAACATGAATAAGATAAACTCAGAACAACACAATAGAAAACCAGAGACCAATGTTCCTATGAACAAAGTTGTAAAGATTCTCAACAAAATATTAACTAATTGAATGCAGCAATATAGAGAAATGATACTATATTACAAATAGGTGGGGCTTATCCAGAGAAGGAAAGGTTGGTTTGACATTAGAAAATCAATCAATATAATCCATAATATAAACAGACTAAAGAAGCAAAACTGCATGATAGTATCAATAGATGCGGAAAGAGCATTTGACAATATTCAACATCTGTTTATGATAAAAACTCTCAGCAAACTAAGAATAGAAGGGAACTTCTTTAAATGCCTCTCTGGAAAAGGTTAATGATGAATGATAAAGATTAAAAAATGATAAAAGACTGATATCCCACAAAGATCAGAACAAGGCAATGGTGTCCTTTCTCACCAATCCTTTCAATATTGTAATGAAAGTTCTAGCCAATGCAATAAGGCAAGAAAAAGAAACAAAATTCATATAGACCAGAAAAGAAGAAAGAAAATGGTTATTTTTAGATGACCTAACTGTCTACATAGAAAATCTCAAGGAATATACAAAAAGTATCTAAGATGAATTAGTGAGTTTAGCAGGGTCACACAGCCAATATGCAGAATACCCCAAGCTAACAAGCACATTTTTAGAAAACAGCAATGAAGAGTTGGAAACCAAAACAAAAATTTTTCAAGTATAATTTATGGTAGCTCCATAAAAGGAAAGAAATAGGTGCAAATCTAACAAAATATGTGTAAGATGTTCTCAAAGAATGCTCAAAATGGCAGACCTTGATGAAAGAAAGAAAATACTTAACTTACTGGAGAGATATGCCAAGCTCATGGTTTGGAAGACTAAGTATTGTTTAAGATGTCAATTTCTTCCAAATTAATATATATAGATTTAATACAATTTCAATAAATATACCAGAAGAATTTTTTTGGTAGATATTCCATAGCTGGGTATAAAATTTATGTGGAAAGGCAAAGGAAATAGCATAGAACAATTTTGAAAAAGAGCAAAGATGAAGAATTTGCAGTATCTAATTTTAAGATTTACTATAGTGTTACAATAATTATGGCAATGTGGTGTTGGTGTCAAAACAGACATAGATCAATAAGACTGAATGAAAAGTATGGAAATAAATCCATACAGATATCATCAATCAATTTTTGACACAGGTGTGTAATTCAATGGAAAGTGAATTGTCTTTTCAACAAATGATGGTGGGAAAATTGGACATCCATATGCACAAAACTGAACTTTGACCAATACCTCACACCTTATACAAAAATAAACTCATAATAGATTATAGATAAAAATGTGAAATGTAAAGCTATAAAGTTTTTAGAAAGAAATGGGAGAAAAAATTTGTGACTTTTGTTTAGGCAGCTAGTTCTTAGATAGAACACCAAAAGCATAATCCATAAAATAATAAGTTAGCAAATTTACTTTACTAAATGTATTTCATTTTGCTCTGTGAAAGACATCGTTAAAATAATGAAAATTAAAGACTAAGAGAAAATATCTCCAAATCACTTATCTGACAGAATATGTATCATATTTTCAAAACATGACACTTAGAAAGAAACAACCTAATTAAAAATAAGCGAAAGTTTTGGACAGACTATTCACCAAAGAAGATATATGGGTGGCAAATAAGCATATAAAAATATGCTAAACATCATTTGTCATTAAATAACTATAAATTAGTTATTTAAAGCCACAATGAGATAGCATTACAAACCTATTTGAATAGCTAATATACATTTAGAAAACTTGCCGGGCCAGGTGTGGTGGCTCACGCCTGTAATCCCAGTACTTTGGGAGGCTGAGGTGGGTGGATCACAAGGTCAGGAGATAGAGACCATCCTGGCCAACATGGTGAAATCCTGTCTCTACTAAAAATACAAGAAAATTAGCTGGGTGTGGTGGTGCATGCCTGTAGTCCCAGCTACTCAGGAGGCTGAGGCAGGAGAACTGTTTGAACCCAGGAGGTGGAGATTGCAGTGAGCCAATATCATGCCACTGCACTACAGCCTGGGTGACAGTGTGAGACTCAGTCTCAAAAAAAAAACAAAACAAAACAAAACAAAAAAAAAACTTGACAATACCAAGTGTCAGTGTCTTAGTCCATTTTTTGTTGCTTATAACAATACCTGAAACTATGAAATTTTTAAAGAAAAGGAACTTATTTATTACAGTTATGGAGGCTGAGAAGTCCAAGGTTGAGGAGCTGCATCTGGTGAGCGCCTTTTTGCCTGTGAGTCTCTCTGCAGAGTCCTGAGGCACTGCAGGGCATCACATGGTGAAGGGGGTGAGCATGCTAGCTCAGGTCTCTCCCTTCTTCTCATAAAGTGTTATGGTTAGGCTTTGTGACCCCACCCAAATCTCATCTTGAATTGTAATTCTCATAATCCGTGTGTGTCAAGGGAGAGACCAGGTGGAGGTAATTGAATCATAGGAGTAGTTCTTCCCATATGGTTCTCATTAAGAGTGAGTTCTCACAATAGTGAGTTCTCACAAAATCTGATGGTTTTATAAGGGGCTGTTCCCCTGTTGCTCAGCATTTCTCCTTCCTGCCACCTTGTGAAGAAGCTGCCTTGCCTCCTCTCTGCCTTCCACTGTGATTGTAAGTTTCCTGAGGCCTCCCCAGCCAAGCTGAGCTATGAGTCAATTAAACCTCTTTCCTTTATATTTTTCCCAGTCATAGGCAGTTCTGTATAGCAGTATGAATAGGGACTACTACATAAAGCCACAAGTCCCACTCCTGTGATAACCATTTAATATTTTTCCATTAATGCATGAATGGATTAGTCCATTCATGAGGGCAGAGTTCTCATGACCCAGTCACCTCTCAATACTGCCACACTGGGGATTAAATTTCAACATGAGTTTTGGAAGAGACAAATATGTAAATCACAGGAGCCAGTGAGGAGACAGAACATTTAGAACTCTCATGCATTGCTGGAGGGAATATAAAATGGTACAGTCCCTCTGGAAAAACAGTTTGGCAGTTTCTTATTAAGTTAGATGTACTTGAATCATATGACCTAGTAATCCCACTCCTAGGTATTTATCCTAAAGAAATGAAAATGTTTGTTCACACAAACATCTGCATGTGAATATTATTGTTATTCATAATTGCCCCAATAGGAAACAACCCACATGCCCTTCAACAGCACAGTGCAAAAATAAACCATGGTACATCCATACAATGAAATACTATTTGGCAATTAACAAACAGGAATGAAGTAGGCTTGTGTTTTTCAGGAGTCAAAGCATTATCTTTTCAGTTACAACAAAGGGGTTATAGTGGCTTCTGAGATACATAAGTTTGACGAGTTTATTCTCTGCCTTATGAAAGTAAGAGGCCAGTTTAGTATACAGGGCCCAAAGATTAAGCCTAACAGGAGGAGAAGAAGGGGTCCTGCTAGCCCAGTTATTAAAGTAGTTAGTCATGGGCTTCAGTTAAACATGTTTTGGTACCATGGGATATTTTTCTCCTGCTCCTGTTGGCATTTATTTAAATTTATTTTGAACTGTCTTAAGAGTGTCTTTAATGACTCTAGATTGGTTAGCATAAAAACAACAGCTTTCTCCCAGTGCTGCACATAAACCTCCTTCAGAGAGGAATACTAGAGCTAGGCCTTGGCAATTTTGGAGAACTACTTCAGCTAAAGATTCTACCTGGGCATGTAACATTTTCATGGCAGACTGGATATTTCTTAAATCAGAATCTACTTGCTCAGTTAGGGACGTTAGTCCAGTTTCTCCCCGGACCAAGGCTGCAGTGTCAATGGCTGCTGATCCAGCCATGCTAAGACCAGCTAGTACAGGCATGATGAGAGGGACACCTCGACGAAACCTGGAGCGCAGCCCCAAAGGAAAGAGGAGATGTCGTCCTTCTGATCCGCTGTACACATAGACCTGGGGAAGCACATGGACTAACACGCACAGGACAGATCCGGATTCAGTCCCACTGATGCAGTGGGTGAGGCCCGAGGTGCAAGCCAGCCAAGTATTGCTGGGTACCTGGTAGGAGACTGAAGTGTGTAAGGTGGTGAGTAGAGACTGGTTACAGGGAGCCTGAAAAGGGGAATTAGACAGTTTATACCCACTGCTGATTAGGCAGGTGGTGTTTCCAGTGATGTCACCTAATGTAAGGGACCGGGGAAATGTCCAGCAAGAAAGAGGGCCAGTGTTAAGTGGGGCTTCAACTCCCACCCTGATAGAGTATGGGGGTTTGGCTTTTAGGCAGAGCCAACAGTCTCGGGCTAGTTCAGGCTGAGTATTATTAAGGAGGCAGTGTACTCCACCTAGAATGGACATTAGGCTGGGCTGGAGATGCTCGTGCTGAAACTGCTGAAACTGGGATTGGGGAGCTGGGACTGGCGATAGGGCCGTTGAGCTGGCTGATTTGGGTGAGCTGACTAAGCTGACTTGATTAGGATGTAGACAGAACATGTAGTCGCCCAAATCAGTTAAGGATCTAATTTGCTTGGGTTGTCTCCAGGAGACCAGAAGTTTCTTTGGATGGTGACCATAGATCCAAGGTCAAAACCTGTCATATACAATCTAAATCCCCAGGACATGCACTAATACCAATGAGCTAAACCGGGTTGTGAACAGTTAGAACAATAGGGTTGCTTTTTCCCTTAAAACACCACTTATTTGTGGGTCCGCGAGCTATGGAGAGAGTTGAGGATTGGGTAGGTCCTGTACAGGATAAGTTGCCAGGGTTACACAAGACCAGTAAGGGCAGAAGAATTCATAATGTTGTTGGCAGCCAGCATCAGGGTGGTCTCCTGGACACAGGTAGAAGTCAGTCAACTGAAGTCTTTTCTCAGCCTCACCTGATTCTCCACATCCAGTATATCTGTGTCCAAATCCTTCGGCAAGGTCGAGAGCACCTCCGAGGCGGATTTTTTGCTCATGTGACAAATCTCGACTTGGGGAGTAAGACTTTGGGAACAGACCACACATATCAAACTTAAGAAGGACATGGTTTGACGCACCTGCTTCCCATGAGGTATTTGCAAGTACATACCCATTTCTGAAATCAGTGAGGAGGAAAGAGTAGATGGGGGCAGAGGGCATAACTGGAGGCAACAGGCAGACGGACAGAAGGATAATGAGAACTAACTGGGAGGTTTTACCTGAGTCAGGCACAGCTTTAAAGGGCCTGATCCGAGCTGTGGGACCCACGTTTCTTGTTGGGTCTTGTTGTCCTTCTTGATGCAGGAATGGTGCATCCAAGCAGGAATGCCGTCAACCTTCAGGGCTGTCAGGGTGGTGAGGATGATGGTGTGAGGCCCTTTCCAGGCAGGGGTGAGTCCTTCTTTCTGGAACTTTTTGACATACACCAGGTCACCAGCATGGAAAGTGTGGCAGGGCCCGGTTTGGTCAGGAACTGGATTGGGGTGTGCTCCCCGGACGAGTGGCTGGATGATGTCTTGAACCTGTTAGAGAGACTGCAGGTACTGCAGCTTGGGATATTTTTGCTAGATGGCTATCCCTTAGCTTAGGCAAGATAGGTGGAGCCCTCCCACACATGATTTTAAAAGGGGAAAATCCCGCCTTGTAAGAGGTGCATCTAACTCTAAGAAGGGGTAAAGGAAGAAGGTTTGTTCAACTTTCACAAGTTTCCAAGATTAATTTTGTAAGAGTAGTTTTAAGGTTTGATCCATGCGTTCTACCTGTTCAGAGCTCTGAGGTATTGAACTATGGATGAGGTGAAGGCTGGCCCATTATTAGATCCTATAGCAAACGGCAGCCCATGTCGAGGGATGATTTCATTGAGTAAGAAATTTAACTACCATAGAGGCAGTTTTGTTTCTGGTGGCAAATGCTTCAGCCCACCCGGAAAAAGTGTCTACCATCACCAGGAAATACTTGTTTCCTGCTCGGTGTGGCTTTATTTCTGTGGAGTCTATTTCCCATCTTTTTCCTGGGCTGCATCCTTAGAGACGATGGCCCAGTTTAGGCTTTGGGCCTTGTTTGGTGTTCACCTGTGCACAAACTGCACACCGGGAGGCCACCTGGTTAGTTAAGTCTTGCAGGTGAGGAATTTTAAAACGGCTTCTTAAAAGCTGGGCCAATTTTGTGAGAAGAGTGGAGGCAGCTGTCTAAGGCCTTTCCAAGGGCATGGGACAGGAAAATTCTGGAATCTGGGATAATCTACCATCCGTCCCGGTTTTTGCTGGCCTGAAGATCTGATGCTTGCTTTTCTTTGTTTGGAGAATAGACTGGACAATCGGGTAAATCAGGCTGTGGGAAAGATACAGTAGGTGATAGGGTCAAAGGGGAGACTGGAAGCTGGGCTGCCTTTTGGGCAGCAGAGTTGCCTTTGGTTCCCTTGGGCAACAGCTGTGTTTTCCTTTGATGTCCTTTGCAGTGGACAGTGGCAAAGGCATACTGGCTGTTGGTGTAGATGTTGATGCGTTTATTCTTACCCCACTGGAGGGCCTGAGTGAGGACCACCAACTCTGCTTTTTGTGCCGAGGTTCCTGCTGGCAGGGCCTGAGCCCACACAATGTCTGATTCCGTGGTGATGGCCGCACTGGCCTTTCGCACTCCCTGTTCAAGGAAGCTGCTGCCATGGGTGAACATGGTAGCATCTGCCTTCTTCAGGGGGCATCCTGGAGGTCCAGGCGGCCAGTCTCTGCAGTCTCCAACAGTTCCTGGCAATCATGGACTGCTGTGTTCAGGTCTGGATCAGGTAGAAGAGTAGCTGGATTTAAACACCTTGTTGGGGAGAAAGTTAAACGCGGCTGATTTAAAAGCAGAATTTGATACTGTACTATGAGGGCATTTGACATCCGTTTTCCAGAGGCACTGCGCAGCAATGTTTCAACAGCATGAGGAGCCATAAGGGTTAAGTTTTGGCCCAGGGTTAGTTTATCAGCCTCCTGGACCAGACTTGTGGTTGCTGTCATGGCTCATAGACAACTTGGAATGCTCATGTTTAACCTTTTAGAGTTCCGCCACTAAGATTTTTGCCTGCCTTTTTGAAGCCTTTTTAGCTGCCTTTTCAGCTGCCAGAGCAGCCTGTTTTTGTTTTTCATGGTCTCAATAGTTAAAAACCTTCTGAGCTGTATCTAGGAGTTGAGAAATATTCATTCCGACAAATCCCTCAAGTTTTTGTAACTTTCTCTGAATATCTGGGGCTGCTTAGGCCACAAATGGCAAATTAATTGTATAGGCATTTTCGGGAGCTACTGGATCAAACAGGGTGTAAAGTTGATATGCCTTCTAGAGGCGCTCTAAAAATGCTCCAGGAGACTCACCGGGCCCCTGGACAACTTCAGTTGTCTTAGACAGATTCGTGGGCTTCCAAGCGGCTCCTTTAATACCTGCTAGGAGATATCAGTGAAACTTATCCAAAGCTCTTTTCCATCCCAAGATGTTTGGGTCCCAATTAGGCTGAGTGAAGGGAAAAACCTCCAGAAGGTCTCGGGCCTCCTCCTCCAGCCTGCCCGCCGAGGCAAGGAAAGCCTTTCTATCCTCCCTATGAATGCAGTCTCTTTCCTCAGAGGTAAAGAGGGTCAAGAGAAGCTGCTGGCAATCATTCCAGGTGGGTCGGTGAGTCTGAAGCACAGACTCCACCAGTGTAGTCAGGACTTGGGGTTTCTCGGAAAATGGTGGGTTCTGAGCCTTCCAATTGTACAGGTCAGAAGTAGAGAAGGGAACATAAATCATAAACAGGCCGGCCTGCCCGCTACCCCGTGGGGGCAGTTCCTCCCTTAAAGGGAGCAATGGAACAGCTTCCTCCGGCTGGGGCCGTGGCTGAGAGGTAATAGGAGAAGGAGCCGTGGGAGATGGCGGTTTGGGGGGTGTCAGTGGCGGAGAGGCTACAGGGGACAAGGTTGAGGAGATGGAAGGAAATCCCAGGAGGCAGGAGGATTGTAGGGCTGAGGTAGGAAGGAGGGAACTGTCTTCCTTCTCTGAAGGAGGCAGCACAGGGGGAGCTGAGGGTTTGGGCAAAGGTGAAGTTAGAGGAGAAGTCTGGCTCAGAAGGACCTTGGATAAAGGATTGTGAGTGGCACAGGATAATAGCCAAGGAGGAGGATTCTGGACTAGGTCCAGCCATTGATCAATATAGGGAAATTGATCAGGGTGTATGGGTGTCCCGGTAATGACCTTCCATACCACCTGAACCATCTTGGAATCCAAAGACCCAGCCAGGGGCCATCCCATTCCAAGGTTTGGCCATTTCACTTTGCAGAGAGTCCGGAGACTACTTTTAGTAAGGTGAACTCTATACTCCCTTGAGAAGCCCAAGGAGAAATTTTTTAACATGCACTGAAGGGGTGTAGAGGGTTGAGAAGAGGCAGACCCCATTATGGGAAGTACTTAGGGGAGCTTGGTGGTTTCAGAGGTGGTCAGGGATTTCTTCTGGCTCTATACCCAAGATACCTTTGATGTCTCCATATCTCAAAGGCAGCTAACTTGAACTGTGCCCTGTCTACTGGGGATTTGAGGAGAGATACAAGTGCCAAGTCCTAGAGGCGCTGGACCTGATGTGATAAGGGCACAGTTCGGGTTCGGGGCAAGTGGTGAGGGTGAGGAGGATAAAGACCACTGGAATGATCCCACTAGTACCACCTGGCAGTGAGTTCCCACCCAGGGGCATTATAGGAGTGGAGAAGTTGTAGGGCTAAAAACGCATAGGTCTCCCTAAATAGGGGCTTATTCAAAGGCATGGGAAAGGTGGTGGGGTGACAGAAAAGGTGAGCCAGGAGATCAGCAGCGTGGGTGTTCTGAATCCACCAATGGTCTATGGGGCCGTCACACCAGTCACTGGGACACAGCTCATGACAATCCAATTTCCAACATCCTTTATGATGCCAAAAATCCCAAACGGGTGAATGTTTCATACAAGTCTTCCTATAACAAAACCTAACCTCCTTCTGACAGAAAAGACAGGCTTGGGGAGAACAGCCTAGGTGACAAATGAGAGAGATGGTGTCTCGTGGGATGAGGTCCTTAGCAAGGGCCTGGAAGAAATTCTCACCTAGCCGCCTTGGGCAGTAACGACGACAGGACATACAACTCACACGTTAACAGTGAATGAAACAGTAAACACAAGACACATACATACAGATGTTAGACACAAATAGAACAACAGACAGTGAGGTAGATAAGGCACTGAGGTAGATGAACAATTGTGGGTGCTTAAAAGGCCAAACAAGGGAAAAGGGGGTCCCGTATTGGGATCACTCAGATGCCCGCCTGGCTGCTCCCCTTATGGGGACTTGGGTGCTTCTTGACACAGATAGGTTGGTATAAACCCCCAACTCCTATCAGGACTAGTCCGATGCTGTGGGACTAGCCTGATGCTGTCATTAGGCTGTATGAGGTCACCACAGAAGCGCAGGTTAGGGCCCACTCAGACTTCGTAGCTGTCACTGTGGAGCCATAAACTGGATCCTTAGACACAAGCCTCTAAGGTCCCCACGTACTCACACATGCACGCACACACGCATTCAGAGGTTTTAACAGTTTTTCACTTTTCGTAAACCAGTCAGGATCCCAGAGAAATTCTCTTTCTCACTCACTCACACATGTGTGCACACAAGCATCCAGACAAAACCAAGACTCGAGCCACTTAGAAAAACCAGTGACAGCTCAAACAGCCAAGCAGGACCAGGACTCCAAAGAGTCTGCAAACCCAAACGAAACAACAGGAATCACTGTAGTCAATTCCAGCATCCTGGTAATTGGATGACTCCTGTAATTTCCAGGAATAACCAGTTCAGGCCTGACTTACCTTCTCCACAGAACAGGACTGAGGACTCAGAAGAAAACTTTGGTGGAGTGCGCCGGGAGTCGATCTGCTCTCCTCCAGAAAGGGGTGGCCTATGGGGCCCTGGAATGTCTCAGGGGGTGCCTCCCCTATAGTCCACCTCCCAATCTGGGGGAGTCCAGATTGAGTCCGGTCCATGCCCAGTGGCAAAATCTTGCTGGGGCCTCCAAATGTTGTGTCTAAGTGAGGTAGAAGGAAAGCGCCATGCTCTGAGTTCCAAATTAAGAGTCCTTTTATTAATTAGCTGGTGACCAAGAGACAGCTAATGCTCAAAATTCTCTTGGCCCCGCAGAGAGGCCTGATTTCCCTTAATACCTTGATTTAGATAGGGGAAGGGGAGCCTAGCTGAAGTGGAATTTTACAGAAGCAGAACAAGCAAGTTGATAAGGAAGCTAGTAACGAGGGGGCAGGAGGTTCCCAGGATTGTTGGTTGCTAAGGGTATTTCCATACAATCATCAAGGTGGGTAGCAGGGGGAACTTTCCAAACAATCAATCACCAAGGAAGGTATTCACTTGCCGAGCAGGATGTGGTTACAGTGGTTACAGGTACTGTGAACAGTGTGAACCACTCTTAACGGTTCCAAGCTTTGAGTGCAGCGTGACCCAGTAATGCACCTGTGGGTGCCGAGGCAGGGAGGGAGAAGCTAAGCTGGAGCTTACTGCTGAGATGGAGTCAGTTAGGCTAACACAAACTAGATTATTACACTAGTAACATGTGCAACAACTTGAATGAATCTCAGAGGCATTATACTGAGTGAAAGGAGCCAGATTTAAATTGTTACCCACTGTTTGGTTCCACTTATATGATACTCAGGAAGTGGCAAAACTATAGGTCAGGAGAATGGACCAGTAGTTGTCAGGACTTAGGACTGGTGGAAGGTTTAATTACAAAGGACCAGCACAAGGGAATTTTGGGGGATGAGCAAACTTACATACTGATTTTAATGGTGGTTGCACAATTCTATGTATTTGTCAAAGCTCATGGAACTGTTGAATGGACAATAAAAGTGTGTTTTGCTCTTGATAAATTATAAAAATTGACCAATTTGGTTGTTATTTCCCTTGCCTTTGTCCCTTTGTCCTTCCCTCTTTATCCTGGCTGGGATGTGCATGTAATGGTTGGATGTGCAGCTGCCATCTGGTGACTGAAGGGAGAAACTGAGGATAAAGCCAACAGGCTAAGGCTGGTGGAGAGGAAATGCAGAGAGAACCTGAGTGCCTTGCTGCATTGTCCTGCATATTCCTCCTGACTAGAGGCTTACCAAGGGTGCAAGGTTATTCACACTGCATGCAGGCGATGAGGGGCTTCACTGTCTGTACAGAATTTAAAACAATAACAGAACTGACTAGAAGCCAGTTTGCTTTTGATTATTACTACCTGCAGGCAATGCTAAGTAATGTCAGCAATAAGATACTTCTCCTCCCCCATGTAAATCTTTTGTAAGTCTAAATTCTAAACAATTGCTCCAGTGACTGTGGAGCTTTAATAGCACTGTGTAGAAGTTACATTTAGCCACCTACAGCATACATGTAGACTGAACTACATTTGTTTGTTTCAAGAATAAACTAAAGAGGCTTCCCCTAGATTCAGATTCACTGGTTCATGTTTATTATTATTGATTTTTTGTATTTTTAGTAGAGATGAGGTTTTGCCATGTTGACCAGGCTGGTCTCAAACTCCTGGCCCCCATTGATTAACCCATCTCGGCCTCACAAAGTCCAGGGATTACAAGTGGGAACCACTGCCTCCAGTTGAGGCGTGGTTTTAAAATGATCATTCCAGCCATTCTGTTTCATTTTCTTAAATGTTAAGCACAAATTTAAAAATTCTGCATGGTCATATAGAATGACAGAATTGAAGTAATTCAAGTTTGGATTCTCCACTTTCACAGTCATTGTGCCATCGCTATTTATTTTGAATATGGTTTAAACACAGGGATATGTAGTGCTACAGTGCTTCGTGGCATGGACTACAGCCAAAGCAAAGCAAGATGATCATGAGCCTTTGTGAAAGTCCTGGGGGTTCTCTGAATTAATTTCTGTGCCAAGTACAATGTGCACTTAAATATATGTGAAAAAATGCAAATTTGAAACTTCTTGCTAAAACTAATGTTGTTGTAAAGAGGAGTTTTAAACAAATGATTTCTTCAGTTTCATATACGCTAGGTAGGCAATTGCTTCTAACTGCTTTATTTTTACTTTTTATTTTTATTTTTGAGACAGAGTCTTGCTCTGTTGCCCAGGCTGGAGTGCAGTGGTATGACCTTGGCTCACTGCAACCTCCACCTTCTGGGTTCAAGTGATTCTTGTGTCTCAGCCTCCCGAGTAGCTGGGATTACAGGAATGCACCACCAGGCCTGGCTAATTTTTTTTGTATTTTTAGTAGAGACAGGGTTTCACTATGTTGGCCAGGCTGGTCTTGAAGGCCTGACCTCAAGTGATCCAACCACATCCATCTCCCAAAGTGCTGGAATTACAGGTGTGAGCTACCTCACCTGGCCTGCTTCTGACTTCTTGTGAGACATACAAGAAGACCCATTAAACAGGTATTCTGTTAACTTGCTGCTGAACTGAAGTCCATAATGATGCCCCAGTTTCTTGCTTTCACGGATGGGGCTACCGGCCTTGGGAAGTGGGGAGGTGAACACAACACAAAAATAAAATCCCATCCATGACTCCACACCATCAAAACTTTAATTGCATCTGAACGCATCCCATAGCACTGCAGGGTGCACATGCTCTGTCTGGTTGAGGCATGGATGCATGTGCTTGTCTTCTATTTGGTTTGCCTTGCAGATGGCAAACATTAATGGTAGGAAGAATGTCTTTGTAGGGACCTTGATCTTTATGATAATTAAAGTTGAAAACAGAATTCTAATATGGAAAAACTCAGTTTGCTTTTTGGGCGAGTTGATTTTGATCTCACCATGCTGGAAACAGAGTGACCCATCAGAGCTGCTCCTAGAGAACAGGGCAGGTAGTCCCACTGAGCTATGTGGTAGTGTCAGATAAGCTTCTTTGTCCTAGGAGGAGCTGGGTGGTCCTAGCCGCATATGCTCTGCCTCCGCCCTGAGGTTGTTATCGCTGTTAAAGTCAGGCTGGCCTCTTTCCCTTTTCCCTTCGCTTTTTTTCAGTAATATTCACTGCTCTTCCTCTCTGTGTTGGCTACTGTGCTAGTACCAGGACACGACGACACGTCAAAACAGCCTCTAACTTTTCACAGCCTACATTCTAATGGGAAGAGAGAAATGAAGCAAATATTTCTAAGAATCAGTGTCTAAGTATTAGCTGTGCTGAGGATTGTGAAGGGAAGTTATACAGAGCTAGGAGAGATAAAGGAGGCACCTGGCCTAATCTAGGGGTTTGGCAAAGCTCATCATGGGGAGCAGTGCTCCTCATGTGGCTAGGCAACTCATATTGTCCTCCTCATTCAGAAGTTACTGTAGTATCCCCCAGTTTACTTACGGGTAGTTTAAGTGGCCTCTATTCCTTGCAGCCAAGGACCAGGATTAAAAAGCAAAAACTCTCCTTAATTCAAATGAATCCAAATCTAATGGAGAAATTCCAGGCACCAGAAAAAAGCATAGTAGGGGATGTTTTTGAGGGGAGGGGGTCAGTTCATTACTTTTCAGATAATATTCCCACATCTAAGGCTGTCTCTGAGTAAGAAGATGCTATGAAATTTGAGCAGTGAAGCCGTGGCCCCTTTGGTTGGCAGGAGGGCTGCCCATGGTGTAGGAGAGCCTTCCTGCAGTTTCTTGGCCCAGAAAAAAGTGATGGCATTAATTCCAGGCCTGGAGAAGAACAGAAAGCCCTGGAGCCTAGGCGCAGCCCTCTGGTTTTCCTGGGAGTTTCCCTGTGTTAAAATGCATTGGCTGTGAGTCAACATTTCCCTCGCAGTGGGGGGCTCTGTGCCTGAGTTCCTTGGCCTCATTTCCTTACTGGGACCCGGATGACTGGCAGGCAGCCTTGAATGACAAGCCCCGAAAATAAGGGAGGGGGGTTGGCAGGGGGAAAACAGCCCTGACTTGGCAACAAAGCTCTTTGCTTTGGGGCCCTGTGAATAGCATCCAGACTCATCCAGAAAGTACATCTAGAAAGTGGCATCTGGGTGGGCGCAGGAGTGTAGCTCACAGGTCCCAGGCAAAGTGGAGCTGGTGGAAGAGACCATGAAAGCAGAGGTAGGCTCACACCGTCCACGAGGAAGAGCAAGACCAGCCAACGTGTCCTGGAGGACTTTGAAGTGCGCATTGACAGTTCCCTAACTCTCAGGACAGATGGGTGGCCAGGAAACCACCTCACAGTCTACTCTGGACATGAGCTCCTGTGAATTTTCTCTGATCCCTGGGCTGGGAGTTTGAAGAACTGGATGCCACTTCCAACTCTATGCCAATCTGCTGTGGGACCCTGAGCTCTCTAAGCCTCAGTCCCTTCACAGAAAAACAGAGGGTCAGATCCAAGAAGTCAAAGGTCTCTTCCAGCTCTATTGGGATCTTACTGGAAGTTATTTCTTCTTATACATTTTAACTACCATTGAATCACTTTCATCTGTGTCTTTATGATGTCACATATGAGGTGGAAAACAAGCCTGTTTGTTATTTGGTTGGCAGGCTTCCACAGAATGAGTTACCTCTACATTTTGGGGTAGTTATGATCATAGAGATTAGATTCTTCTTTCCACCCTCTCATAGGCAAACCAAAATGTAATTATTGCTTAGTGTCACAAGAGCCATCAGCCAGGTGGGCAGAATTTGCTAAACCACGGGGAAATGTAGTTGGGAACAAAGACTTCTACTCAGATTGGATTCTGTGACAGTTTGCTAAAAGCTTGTGAGATCTCCACAGTTTCAGTATTTTTTATGACATTTTGAAAATGTCATTTTAAAACTTTTTATTTTCATAGAGCCCAAATAAACTAAAATGTTGTAAAGGTAGTGTGGAGGTATACCTTCACCTAGTTTTATCCAGGGTTTTACCTAATGTTAATATCTCATGTAACTATAGTATATTTATCAAAACTAAGAAATTGACATTTATACAATACTATTAACTACACTATGGTCTTTATTTGGATTTCCCTAATTTTTGCACAAATAATCTTTTCCAGTTCTGGGATCCATCCAGGATCCCATTCGTACCTTTAGTTACCCTGTCTCCGTAGAATTATCTGACCTGTGACAGTTCCTGTCTTATTTTTTTCCTCCCTGATCTTGACACTTTTGAATAGTGCTGGCCAAGTATTTTGAAGACTGTCCTGCGGCTTGGATTTGTCTGATACTTTCTCATGATTAGACTGGGGTTTTGAACCCAGAGGAAGAATGCCACAGAAATGAAGTACTCTTTCATCTTATGATGTCAAGGGTCCATGATATCAACGTGACTTGTCATTGGTGACGTTAACTTTGATCACTGGGTTAAGGTTTCTCCATTGTAAAGTTATTAGTGTCCCTTTTCCTTTGTTAGAAGTGAGTATAAGTATTTTTATACTCTAAATTTGTGTGGGGATATTATTTCCAAGTTCAGCCCCAGTCAAAAAATTCCCCGTCCCAATTAATATGATTCTCTGAGATTGAAATGTAATGATTATAAAAACTGGTTTTGGTGGTACTGAGAGGGTATCAGCAAGTCAAATAAAAGTGGGTCTCCAGCTGAGGTTTTAGGTAACTCTGACAGTGGGTTGGGGGCAGCAGTAGGTGAGAAGGAAGGAGTAGAAGGACAGAGTGGGTAATTGATAGAGAGCAACAGTGCCTGGCTGGTGCAGAAGAGCAGGCTTTGCAGGGAGCTAGAAGAGTGGCAGGGTTAAATGAGACCCGTGGCAGATTAGGGGAAGAGGGAATGCTATGTGAATGGATGTTCTCCTACACAGTTTCTCACCTGATTCCAAGTGGTGCTCACTCAGGTTAGGGATGTGGTTTGTGACCATGAATGGAGGTTGATTGATGGGCCTGCATGGCTCTCAGATCCATGCCTTTGACCTCTAGGGTCAGCATCATGGCCCTAGATGGTTGAGAACCCCATTTGGGCAACCATCAAACTGCAAGGGGTCTGCTTAGGGGGATAAGCATGTCTGGCCGTACTTGCCTGGGGTCTAGGAATGTGAGCACTTGCCATTGATCAGAAGGTAATTTCATACCCTCAGCAAGCAAGGGGTCTGGGGCCAGCAGGTTGTCCAATGCCTGCTGGGTATGGGTTTGTAGAATAATTTTTTCAGGGCTCATCCTGGTATTGCCCCACTATGTTCATCAGGGGCAAGTCATCAAGCTATTTTTTCAAGGCTTTGGGTCACTTTTGCAGCCTTCTTCAAGTCACAATGACTTTTAACAGGCAACATCTGACAGTGCGGGAGCCCCTTGCAGCCCTGGGTGAAATTATGATAACAAGAGAAAAAAGCTATTACTGCCACCATGCTTTCATTATGCAAATGATATTAAGATAGGCTGTGTGGATCGCCCCTGGCTATGCTATAATCTCCATGCAGTGATTATAATGTGTCAAACTTAGTCATTTTGATTATGACATGTTAATTACATGCCATCCTCATGTAGACATGAATATTACTCCCAGTCAGACAAAACACAAACTGGGGCCATTGTTAGTGGGTTAGTTGTGTGTATGTGTCTTAACTTTTTATTAAATAGATTAAAAGATTTAACAGATATGTAATATTGCAAACTAATTAAATACCGGCCAGGGTCCTCTGTGTTCCAGTGGGTGGAGAGAGGGGATGAGACTCACTTGGGCTGCTGCTTGGGTTGCATTTTTGTGCTCTGGGTGCTGTTGGCAAAACAGGGTTTCCTGGGAAACAAGAAGCTGGGGTTGCTGGAGATGGAGGTGGGAGGGGTTCTGAGCTGGGGTGGGAGGGAGTGGGTAAAAGCTTGATAGGGTGAGATGTGAGGGAGCATCTGAAAGCTCCAGGCCGGATGTAGATTGGGAGAGTGGAGGAGAGTGATAGGGATGGCTGAGCCAGAAGGGCACCTGCCAATCCTGAAGCCTGCCTCTCCTTTCACAGAGGGGAAGACTCAGGACCCAGAGAGGTGAAGGAACTTGTTTAGGGTCACCTAGCTTGTCTGAGAAGGATCTCTGACACAGCAGTACATGGCACCTCTGTGACTTAAGACCACCATTTCCTTGTGGCAGTGGAAGAGTTGACCTATACTTCACGGAAAACCCATGACGCTTCCAAGGGATCACTGAGAGTGGGCTCATTGATCCATATATTCATGGATCAGTTGCGTCCACACCTCAGTCTGGCATCCATGGTCTTCCATAATCAGGCTTGATTCTATCAGTTTTTTGGGGTTGTCTGCCAGTCTCATCTACTGTAACTCTTTTTCTTCTATAAGAATGTTCTCTACTGCATTGTCCTCCAGATGCGCCTTGAATCTTTATTGCTTTGGGCTTACACAAAATCTGAAATAATAATAATAATAAGCATTCATCTAGTATATTTTTAAAGGCATTTATTTACCATGTTTCAGGCACCATCCCCTCAAAATTTATTTGTATTAATTCATTTAGCTTCACAGCAATGCTGTCTAATATGTTTTATTCATATTCTCATATAACAGATGAGAAAACTGAGGGACAGAGAGCTCAATCCAGGCAGTCTACTTCCAGAGCCCACATTTCTAATCGTTAGAATATGCTGCCTTTTTGAATTGTGTTTTCTTTCAAATGTATTCGTCTTTCAAGACCCATATCACATTGTTTGTTCCCCAGGAAGCTTTCCCTGCCGTAGGAGATTGTATTATTATTCTCAAATACTTTCTGTCCTTTCCTGAGGAGAATTATGTCTCCCTGTTCCACTAATGGTTGGCTTGGCCATGTGGCTTGCTTTGGTCATAATATGAGTGGAATGACACTGGGTGTGGATCTCATTCAATGGACTGTTAGGGGACACGACAAATACCACGTCCAAAGAGAAGCTTTACCACCTGGGTTTCTCTTTTCTCTCTACCACGACAAGTAGAAATGTCCCAGATAGAGACTGCTCCATCAACCTGGATTCAAATGAAAATGATGGAACAGAGCACAGCTGGTTCATGTGCAGTGAGCTGAAAATCAATCTGATATAGACTGTTGCTATTGTGAACCACAGACAGTTTGGGGTCATTGGTTACTGCAGCATAACTTAACCTATTCTGACTGATATATCTACTCTTGTACTCCCATAGATCCCTTGCCCTAGCATTCACTCTCTGTCCCTTCTGGAAGTTCCTGATTTACATGATTAGCTAACTTGTCATATCTTTCTTTTTCTCCCCTAAGGTCTTGTCAATGCCTCCAGGGCTAGCTACATGCCTTATGCTTGTTTGCTTCCCCACTCCTTCCCCACACTTAGAACAGTCCGGGCACATTGTAGGTTCTTAGTATGTGAGTAACTATTGAGTTCTTGATAATTTTTTTTATGAATGAGGACATTTCACAGAGATGCCATGGGGCCAGGCCACAGGTTCTGGTGACCCTTTTCCCATTTCTTTTTATCGCTTTCCTTAACCAATATTCTCTCAAAGCCATCCTCTGTGCTTTCCTTCCTTTGTCCATGTGCTGGACACCTGAAAGAATAGTGGGGAGTCTTGCCTCACTGTAGGTCTTCTCAGGTGTGTATGTGTGTGCGTGTGTGTGTGTGACCAAACAGCAAAGATCCCAGCCACCAATTCCATTCATAAGTACCCCATGTTCCTCCATGGCATCCCATCCAGGTCTAGGTCCAGCCTTAACACCTTGGGTTCTTGCTGCCTCACCTCCAAACATCGGGGACTGGGTCAGAGGAGCTCTCCAGGTTCCTTCCAGCCCTAAGATTCATGAGTCCAGGCTCATGTTTATAGCAGAAGAATAACTAGTGAGGAGAGGGAATGGAACTGATATCTCTGCCACCTCCCTAGGGTGCAGATTTGAGGAGGAACTTACTGTCACAGGCATGCAAATGCCAGCTCTACACTTTCTTCAATTTTGCAACCTAGTAGCCTCACTCACCTCACTTAGTCACCCTAAATAAAACAGGATAATAGGAAATTGAGTCTGAATTGAGAGATGAAGCTAGGCTCTCCTGCCAAAACTCCTCCCCCAGCATTGTGGCAAGGCACTGGCCACCTACTTCAGCTCAACTTGTTTGGCTGATGCTGGCTTTCAAGTCTGCAGCCCTCTATGAGAGTGTAAACATTCCAGGTCTTACCTGTAACAACCACCAGCCAGCACTTCATGGAGTGTAGTCAACCGAGAGTTTTGAGTAACAGGGCACAATCTTAGGCTCCATAGAGGAGTTTGTGAGATAAGAGAGATTCTGAAAGGTAGAGGTATTGCAAAGACCAAATATGATGAATTAGCAATTGGGGGCCAGGCTCAGAGCCCAGATCATTGGCTACCTCTCTCCAGTATAGGTTTCCAAGGGATACATCCTGATCTAGAGGGAGACAACAGAAGGTGGATCTCGTGAACTCTTGACCCCAACAAAAGACCACTCCTGGCCCATGGGATGGTCATTTCTCAGTGTGCCATAGCCACCAGGAGTTAAGCTTTCTCGGGGTAGGTCCTTGCTCCACTCTTTCTGAGCTCTGCCTTCAGGCACTGACTCAGTCCTCTGCACTCAGACCAGAGAGAGTAAATTCCCTCCAGCCCCCTCTGTCCACACTTCCACTTGTCTTATCAAGTTGAGGCAGGGAAGGGAGAAGGAGAGAAAATTTAATTTAAGGGGGGAAATTATCTCTGTTCTCTGCTAATGGAACCTGTAAATTAGGGCATTTAATTACCAAAGACAATTTGTTCATTTTGGATGCTAATATTTACATTAGCAACTGCTTTGAAAGCATGAAATCTGATGAATTGGCAAAACACTTTTACTCCTTTTCCCCAAATTAATCAAACGAGCTGTGATCAGGCTATTTATAAGTCTAGTTAAGTATATCTCCCTTGTGAGGAATTTTTTCCTCCCACCTCCTTCACATTTTGTGAGCTCTCACAGCTACTCAGCTTCCTTCTCACCTAGATACTTGGTACCAGAGGATCTCAGTGGGAAGGTGCTTGATCTATTTCTATATTTAATGACACATTTCATCATAGCGGAACAGAGCATTGTACCACCTTTGTTGAAATTATATTTCAATGATAATCCCTTCCATTTGTATAACCCCTGGTGACTTCCAAAGTGCTCTTACAGAGAAGAGCTCACCTCCCATGCCTGCTGGCGAAAGCTTCAGACTTGGATGCTGATGGCTGACAGGTTTAGATGGGGTTCTTGCCCTAAAAGAGCCCAGGACTATAAGAAAGCATTAATCTGGGAGAGGAAGGGGCCCACGAATGGACACAATGGACACCTAAGACCATCTTCAGAGCAAGGACTCTCCAGAAGCCACCTCCTGGTGGCTTATGAATGGGGTACTTATGAATGGAATTGGTGGCTGGGATCTTTGCTGTTTGATCACACACACACACGCACACACACACACACACATACACACCTGAGAAGACCTACAGTGAGGCAAGACTCCCCACTATTCTTCCAGGTGTCCAGCACATGGACAAGCATGAACCTCTTGCCCTTGCAGTTGACCTTGATGGTAATCTGTCATACTCTGACAACTACCCACACTCAAATTCTCAAGGGATCTCTCTTCCACAGTCTGGTGGCAGGTAGTAGAGATAGCAGCCCCATTCGTCCTTCTCAGTTGTTATTCCTCTGCTATAAGCATGAGCCTGGATTCATGGATCTTAGGGCTGGGAGGAAACTGGAGAGCTCCTCTGGCTCAGTCCCCTGACATTGGAGACAAGGCAGTGAAGGCCTAGGATGTTAGGACACTTGCTTAATTTCCTACATCTGAATGGGGCTGGAGGAAGGATTCTGAGCTGTGGTGTCTGGCTTGCAAGAACACTGCTAGCTCCCTTCACAAAGATAAACCTGTATCCTGTGAGATAAGCATAGGGAGAGGATGTCTATGCAGAGAGGGTGGCAGAGGCTTATTCCATGCTGTGGTCTGATTGTTTATGTCTCTTCAAAATTCATATGTTGAAATCCTAACCCCTAAGGGGATAGTGTTAGGAGGTGGGGTCTTTGGGAGGCCATTAGGTCATGACAGTGGAGCCCATGAACGAGGTTCATGCGCTATAAAAGAGGCCCCAGAGAGCTCATTCGCCCCTTCTGCCCTGTAGGAACACAGCAAAAAGACTGCCATCAATGAATCAGGAAATCAACACCACATTTGCTGGCACCTTGGTCTTGGACTTCCCAGCCACCAGAACTGTGAGAAATAAATTTCTGTTGTTTATAAGTCAACTCCCCATTTTATAGTATTTTTGTTATAGTAGCCTGAGGAGACTAAGACATCCCCAAGGTTCACTTCCTCCTGGGAATCTTTTACTATAATTACTGCTACCACCATCATGTTTCCCTTTTTATGCTTTGCCCCTAATTTAGTCATACAAATCTCTTAATTCCAGCTGAGTTCAGCTGAAATATTTCGATGAGATTTTTTCAAAGGTGCGGGGATAGCAACAGGGAAAGAAAACAAGAATGAGATCATGCAGGTAAGACTGGGCTCATTCATCTTCACTTGGGATCCCTAAAGAGGGTTCTCTGCTGTCCCCTCAGCCACCTCAATGGTACAGAAGCCATCTTTAACCTCTGCCATCTGAATGCTCCTTTAAGCACACATAGATTCCTCTAATTTTACATCTAGAAGAGAGAGAAGCTCAGCCATGGTGTTAGGAGCTCACCCTTTGCCTTAGAAATGGTCATTCTGTATTCAGTATTAATTTCAACCTCTTTATAATGTGCCTTTTCTGAATTTCAGAGTCTGGATATCTAAAGGCTACTGACTCCCTGGCAGCTAGGGTTCTGGTTGAGAATAGAATTCTGTCTATTAAATATACCTGTGTGAGATTTGAAAGGTGCGACTAACGCCAGGGCAATTTTCCTGAGGGTTTGGCTAATGATGTGGACACCTTAGGCTGCTGAGCAGAGCTGCAGGTACAAACACTAAGCTATGAGGGTGTTGAAGGGAGCTGTGGCAAAAGCAGCAATGGCCTCCTCAGACTGCAGATTACACCACTAGGTCCACTAGGACCTACTGGTTCCCACCTTTCATGGTTGGTCAGTTGGGCATTGGGCATAGTGCACGCTCAGGGTATCATTCTCAGAGATCCAGCCTAGAGGATGCTCCTCCAACCCTTTCACCAATTTTCTTTTCTTTCTTTCTTTCTTTTTTTTTTTTTATTATACTTTAAGTTCTGGGGTACATGTGCAGATCATGCAGGATTGTTACATAGGCATACACATGCCATGGTGTTCTGTTGCATCCATCTCCCCGTCATCTACATTAGGTATTTCTCCTAATGTTATCCCTCCCCAATTCCCCCACCCCCTGCTATCCTTTCACCAATTTTCTAAGCACCAGTTTATCATATTAAATCATTTTTTACTTAACACAAATTAAATGATTTGTTTCTTGTATGAAGAGCTCTGCCTGATACTCTCATTTATTTGGCTAAAGCCTGCTTTCCTGTCTTGGGTCACTTACCTCCTAGTATCTAGTTCAAGAAAATGTCATCTTCAGAAGAGCACCTCTCCCATCTATAGGGTTGGCTTTACTTAATCTGAAATAGCAGCAAAGTACAGCAGCAGGTGGGGTTCTTCCACGCAGGGTTTCTGTTCCTTCTTGCCCCAACTCTAATTCTTCAGATACATGCACACAATGTTAAAGGCCCAGCAGCCTCACTGTGCTAAGAAATGAGAGATCTTCTGGGCCCCAGGATCTTTCCTGTTCAGACAACTGAGGGTCCAAAGGCATCAGGCCTAAAGCTGCCATATGGGCTGGGCCCCCACAAGCCTTAATAGGATAACCCCCCATAAATAACCCCAATGAAAAGCAAAGGGGCTAGCTTTCAAAAGCTTCCTAGAAGCCCAAGACCTGAGCAGAATTTTCAGGAAGAGGGGAGAAGTAGAGGTTAAAGGGTATTATCGCTCTGAGATATGAGAGGGCATAAATGACCCACAGTGACAATCCAGTTATTCCTAATAGCATGTCTGTACATTTGCGTTCCAATTCATATTTTAGTATTCCAACTTATTTACAGATTGTTGTGTAACATAACACTTCAAAATTTAGTGGCTTACAATAACAAGCATTTTTATAGCACACAGTTCCCAAGGGTGAGGAATCTAGAAACAGCTTAGTTGTGTGGTTCTAGCTCAGTCTTTCATGAGGTTGAAGTCAAGGTATTAGCCAGGGTTGTAGCCATTGTACAGCCATTGGCTGGGCTAGAAGATCTTCTAACTTCTAAGTTCATGCGTGTGGCTGTGGGCAGGAGGCTTCAGTTCCTCACCACATGAGCCTCTCATGCCTGCTGGCTTTCCCCAGAGCAAATGATCTGAGAAACAGACAGGGAGAGGTAAGAGAGACAGACACCGTAGTGTTTGTATAACCAACCTCAAAAATACCATACCATAACTTCTGCTATATTCTGTTGGTCATGTAGGACAAATCTGGTATAATATAGGAGGGGACGACACAGGGCATGAAGACCAGGAGGCGGGATCACTGTGGGCCATCTTGGAGGCTGGCAACTCCCATACTTTATCTTTCTTCCTATGCTATTATACACATTTTACACATTAGAGATGCTAGTGAACCATGCACCTTACCCAGAACTCTCCTGACCCGCTAAGCTAACAGTGTGGACTGACCAACAGATCCAAATATAGAATTTGTAGCTTGATGTCTAAAGAAGTTAGAAACATTTTTATTCCTTACAGATTGTAAATTGGACAATTCAATTGCTTTGGTGATAGAATCTTTTTTTTTTTCTAAATCTGAGATAATATTTTAAATACATTCTTGAGCCCAGGGAGTAAACTGCTTACTCCTGGCTTGACCACGGTGGGTGCTAACTGTGACCTCTTTGTTCTGTGTCCTTGTGTCTTTTTCCACCTGCTCATCAGATCAACTCTGCCCTCTCCTTTAGCTTCTCCGGGAGACAAAGCATGAGCTATCAGCCCATTAAGATAACTTTGGAACCACTTAAGATGGGCTATTTCAAAAGGTACCAAATTCCCTGATCTTATAACTGAACCATTTAACTAGATCATCCTGTAAAGAGAAAATGCGTTAAAAATACCAGTTAATTACTTTTTTTTAATTCCCAAGGCACAAATAAGTCCTAGTTAACTGTCTTTGCACATTTATATATTTAGACATCAGGATGTGACTCTATCGCAGTCACAGCAGCCAGCAGGCACAGGAGTTGAGGATGGTTGGCTCTAAAATCGTGAGACTGGCTTTCTCAGTTACTTAGGGATGTACTCGGCAGAATGTATTGCTCATACCATCAGGTATTTATGGGGAAAACTCCTAGGAAAAAAAAAAACCTTTGAACCAAGGCCTTATTAGCAATTCATCTTTTTGGAGAATACCCATTGTTGGCCGAAGTAATATGATGTACCTTGATTAGAAGTATCAATCCTGAGAAATGTTAATTAAGCCTCAGTCCTGCCTTGATATGCCGAATGAATAAATTCAAAAGTGGGTTCAATTAACTCCTTGGAAGCAATTAGCATTAAAAAAAATCTGGGACTAAAGACTTTAATAAAACCATACAATTTTTGAGCTAAAAAATTCATCTAGATTTTAGAGCTGACAATATAATAAAAGGCCTATATGGAAAGGCCACTGAAAATCTATTCACCTCAGGTCAAGCATCTCAGAACTGGTTTTATGGGCTAGGCTAGCGCCCATTTAAAGCAATATTTTACTTTTTTGAAATCTAGCTATCTAGTGGTCCCAAATGCTTGGAACCAAATAAGTACTGAGAATGAATGAATGAATGAATGGTAAGTCCCAGTCAAAGTAGGTTTCAACTCTTGATGCACAGAAATTCAAGCCCTTTGCCAATGGGAGAGACTCCTTGCTGTTTTCTCAGAGTCTAGGTATCTTTACTTTTTGTACCACAGAAGGAAAGTTGATTATCTGGTTTCTGGTTAATCGATATATTGGAATTGGTAAAATGAAAAGAGAAGTTGCTTCCAGAGGTAGGCACAGACAGTATAACTCATGGCAGGTGAAACCACAAAGAAGGAAGAGACAGGACACTCACAGAAAGCAGCCATCTGTTGAAGGAGTCATGGGTCGTCTGTGGTTCTGGAGAGAGGAGAAAATAGCCTTAACCACTTCCTTAGCTTTTAAAGGAATTAGTGTGTTACAGCTCAGTACTAATCATTTACACATTCTTTCATTCAAAGAACACCCAGGTGCCAACAATGAGGAAATGAGACCCTGGGTTAGGTGAAATCTAAGGTCTTCCAGCTCTAGGATTCTGCAAAAATTGAGCATCTACATGGAAAGCCCATTAATATGGTTTGAATGTGTCCCTCCAAAATTCATGTTGAAACCTAATTCCTATTGTGGGAATATTAAGGAGTGGGGCCTTCAAGAGGTGATTAGGTCATGAAGGCTCTGCCCTTATGAATGGATTTGTCCCTTATAAAAGGACTTGAAGGGACAAGTTCCACTCTTCTACCATGTGAGGACACATGGTTTATCTTCCTTTGATCCTTGTGCCTTCTACCAGCTGAAGATGCCACTGTGAGACAAGGCCCATTGATGGAGCAGGCCCTCATCAGACATTGAACCTGCTGCCACCTTAATCTTAGATTTCCTGGCCTCAAGAACTGTGAGAAAATAAATCCTGTTCCTGATAAGTTACCCAGTCTCAGATCTTGTGTTACAGCAGCACAAATGGACTAAGACATCCATGCTGGGCCTTCTACATTCTCTGAGTCTATTTCCAGGTGCCACTAAATAAAAAGACTACCTTGTATTCATTCTTTCTATTCTGCAAAGAAGGCAGGGAAGCTTAATCTTCTTTAAGTAGATTTTCATCTTCAAGCAAGTGTTGGTATTCATCTGGGCCCACAGCCTGGTGGAGCAGTACCTTCTCAGAGTGGCAGGAAATGAGGCATCGTTACCTATATCTGTGGCATATGTCAAGGAGTAAAGGCTGAGGCATCGTGTTGCTGTTTTAGGATTGCAGCACAGGTGGACAGTGGGAGAGGCAGAGCCTTCTGAGAAGACTGGTGAGAGCATTCCAGAACTCCATTGGTCCCAAAGTCAAGCCCTTGGTTACAGTTTTGGTGAAATCAAGAAAGGGGGAGCATAGCCAGGCACAGTGGCTCACACCTATAATCCCAGCAATTTGAGAGGACTAGGTTGGTGGACCACTTGAGGTCAGGAGTTTGATACCAGCCTGGCCAACATGGCAAAACTTTGTCTCTACTAAAAATATACAAAAATCAGTCGGGTGTGGTGGTAGGCACCTGTAATCCCAGCTACTTGGGAGACAGAAGAATCACTTGAACCTGGGATGTGGAGAGTGCTGTGACCAGAGATTGCACCACTGCACTCCAGCCTGGGCAAAAGAGTGAGGCCCCATTTCCAAAAAAATGAAAGAGGTAGCCTAAGAGTACGGAAACATCAAAAGGGACACTCTCTTCTAATGTCAGTGAGGGTGTAGGACCACTTTCCATGTAATAATCTAATCCTGTTACACCCTGCAACATAATTGACCTGCAGAACCTTGTATAATTGTAAACCATGTAGTCATGGTATTCTCTTAAAGTGTCTAGATTACTGAATGCAATTTGGGTTTACTAAGAGACTTCTTTATGCCCCCTTCCTTGGGTCTTCCAAAAACACCAGGCTTCTCCCAGATTTACAAGATCTGTAAATTGGAAGAGACTGCAATGAACCCATTTCACCAAAAATGTTTTGTGGCCCCTGCATCTGCTAGTTGTTCAGAGTGCCTCCAACAGCACACACATGGGTATGGTGCCATTGCCCTCAGCCAGGCATAATGAGACCTCAAGCTACACTAAGTGATGGGCCCAGGCTGGACAGTCTAGTGCACCATGGTCAATGGCAATGTCAACACACAACATAAAGGAACAGCAAACCAACAAGCTGAACAACGCCTTGTTTTTCTTCGTTTCACACAAAATGGAGGGTGTTAGTATGGAGAGGACTATTGGAGGCCAAATGTCCTCATTTTGAAGCTGAGGATAAGAGGATTGACAAAGTTCAATAATGTTTCCTAGGCATATGGGCAGTCACAGGCAGAGCCAGACCCGGGCCTTGGATCTCTTCTTTCTTAGGCCACACCCTTCCCCACTGGCCCTCAGTCTAAGCCTGCCAACACCACTCTTATATAGACCAGGTAAGATGATCCTCATTTCCTGGGTGGGTAACCAAGACTTAGAGAGTCTAACGACTCATCTAAGGACTCACACATGATGGATATTTAGACTTCCAAAGAATAATTTTCTAGTGCTAAACGTGGAATCAAGAGCTGGTTCTTTTCCTCCAATTAAATGAGGCCTTCCATGGAGAACCCAACTCACCTGGGAGTAAAAGCAAGTTTTGACGCCTTTTCTTATGAATCTAGACTCTTTTTAGAGGAGAAAGAGGCTGTATCAGGTGTAGTACAGAGCACAGACCCTGGAGCCAGATGTCCACTCATAAGCCACGTATCCTGGGATAAATTAATCTAATTGTATCCTGGGATAAATTAATCTAATTTCTGTGTGCTTTCATTTTCTCAACCAGAGAACCAGACCAGTAACAGAATCTATTTCATGAAGGTGTTGAGAGGATTACATGAGTTAATACTTGTAAAACTCTTTAATATAGTGCTTGGCATAGAGTTAAATGTTTGCTGTCAAGCTGTCACTTAGCCAAGGGAGAGAAAGAGTCATTATGTTTTCAGCCTTCTGTGGAGGATATGGCAGCCTTTTTACTTCTCACTGTAGGGAGAAAAGGAAGGAAAAATCCATCTCCATCTGGATGTCCACTGTCTAAAAATCTTCACAAAAGTCACAGAAAATCGAGAAATAAGCAGGACCGGCAAGCTTCTGTTAGTCACTTGAATTCAAATTCAAATTCAAAACAATTGACTTTACTTTGGCTAATGAATCAAGCCTTTAATATCATCCGGTATTGACCTCATAGCTGAGTCCTGCTAACATAGGGTGCATTTCTTCTAGTGGCACTGCTTTCATAGGCTACACTAATCTACACTTGATCATGGCAATGATGAGTGCTAAATGAAGAAAAATGGATTTGAGAGCGCCATCTTGTTTGTTAAAGGCACAAAATCTGTCCTCCAAGATAGAAAGCAGATCCCAGGGCCAGGACCTGATTCATGGTTCATATCCCATTCAGATGACTTGCTGGATATATATATTTTAAATTTCTTCATCAATTTTTACTCCTCTGCAAATCATCGATCTATGATCAAATCTGCATTTAGTTCAGTTTAGCAAATATTTTCTGAGAGCTGCTGTATATTGGACACATTGCTAGACCTTGGGGACTCAGAGATGACTAAGATATACTTCCTGCCTCCCAGGAGCTTGCAGCCTGTTTGGGAAGGCAGACACACAAAGGTAAGGGTGTAAACCCAGAGGAGGGGCACCTAACCAGACAGAAAAGCAGAGGAGCTTCTGAGCTTCTGAGACCCCAACTCCTTCTACTTTCCCCTCCATCAATTGCCCCACCTCTCTTCCTCTTTTTAGCAAAACCCTTCAGAAGGCTTCTCTACATCTGCTGTTTCCAATTTCTCTACTCCCATTCTCACTTGAACTTGCTCTGTGTAGGTTCTTGCCCCATCCTCTCCACCGACTGGTCTTGTCAAGTCATCATGTTTCTAGATCTAATTGCCAGTTCTTGGTCCTTATTTATTTGAACTCTCAGTAGCACTGAACACAGTTGATAACTCTCCTAAAAACAGTTTCTTCACTTGGTTTCAGAGATATCCCATTCTCCTATTTTTCTTCCTGCCTCACTGACTGCTGCTTCTCAGCCTCCTCATCTTCTTGACCACTTGATGTTGGGCCCCCCAGCTCAGACCTTGGGGTGCTCCTTTTCTATTATTCTGGAGTGGTCTCGTCTAGTCTCAACTACATACTGATAACCCTAAAAACTTTAACTCTAGTCTGAACTGCTTTCCTAAATTCAGGATTCTTATAGTCAACTACCTACTAGACAACTGTACTTGGATGTTTAATAAGCACTTAAATCCATGTTCCATACTGAGGCACTGATTTTCTTATCCTCAAACCTGTTTTCCCTGCCAGCTTACTATTTATTTAGTTAATGACAACATTATTCTTTCTGGTTCTTAGGTCAAATAACTTTTGAATCACTTTTTTTTTTTTTTTTTGAGATGGAGTCTCTCACTGTCGCTTTAATTCTTCTCATTCTTTCATAATTTACATCCAATTCATTGGTATTTACACTTATCTTTACCTGAAAAAATACATCTAGAACATGACTTCTTATCACCTGCACTAACATTACCAACCCATTGTCCTCTCTTGTTCAGAATGTTGCAGTAGCCTCCTCTCCTTTGGTGTCTCTGCTCCTGTGCTTGCCCCTTTTTGATCTATTTCTAACATAGAGTCTATTAAAAGATGGTCAGATCATGTCACATCTCAGTTCCTCACCTCCACAACTCCCATCCTAAAGTCTAAATCAAAGTCCTTATGGTGGTCTACTGAACAGGATTCCATTGCATAGATATACCACATTTTGTTATTCATTCATCTACTGAGGGGCACTTGGGTAGTTTCTGCCTTTGGGTTATTATGAATAATGTGCTCTGAATGTTGGTGTACAGGTATCTGTTTAAGTCCCTGATTTCAGTTCCTTTGGATAGATACCTAGAAATGGAATTACTGGGTCATTTGGTAATTTTATGTTTAACTTTCTGAGGCATTACCAAACTTTTTTTCACAACTGCTTCCCATTTGACATTTCCACCAACAGTGCCCAAAGCTTCCAAATCTCCAGATTTTTGCCAACATTTGTTATTTTCTGTTTTTGACAGCTGCTCTGCTTCTTGCTCTTCCTTGAAGGGGTTAACCATCTTCTGGTCTTATTCCCTTGTTTCCTGTGCTCCCTGTTCCCTTTACTGGAATACTGTCACACATCTGCATGGTTCACTCTCCCATTCCCCTCCAAGTCCTTTCTCAAAGGCCTTCACTAAGCACTCGGTTAAAATTGTACCTCTTCCTTGCTTTAATGTTTATCCATAACACTGACAGCTTTCTAACTTACTTGATAACGTCCTATTTCTTTGTTATCTGACCTTTTACCGTCTCCACTCTGTGATGGCAACCATTATTTTTCCCATGTGTTTCATTGCTTCTCTACTATTGTCACAAACAATTATAAAATGAATGAATGATGCCTGAGTTGAGACTTGATGGATGTAGGACTAAGGCAGACAGAGAGTTCAAGGGTAGGAAAGAGATTTTCTATGCTGAGGGAGCATGTGAATCAATGTGAATTGGATCTGCTTAATGAAATGGATGAGAGTCTTCTGGAAGCAGAGACCCCATAGTTACCAGATGTACATGAGATTGTTTTTGGTCACTGTCAGTTACCATTTTTCTCCCCTGCAAGCACCAAGATATGCTTATATGCTGATAAGTGACCACTAGATTCTGCTGAGTTATAACAATGTGGATGTCGATGGCCAGACATACCCTAGCAATCTCGTGAGAGAGGAGAAAGTCAATGCTCTATACCTGGAAATAGACCTGCAAGATCACCACCTGGATATTATTGTTTTTATTATTTGTGTGTAGTACTTGCAGTGATCATTCTCTGAGTCACCCATCACACATTCTGTATTCATCAGTCCTCAAGGCAGGAAGTTTTAGCTCAAGGCTCTTACACGATGCTGCTACTTCCTGCTGCCCCCTAGTCAAATTAAAGTGGGCTGGATCCCCCTTCCCCATCTCTATCAGCACAGGAATTTCCACCAGACCGTGATGATGCCTGTCTGTGCCTAGATCTACCCTGCTCAGCTGCTTCCAAGAAATGTAGAACATCAGAAAGAGGCATACGAAAATACAATGTGAGTCGGGGTCAGAGTAAACTGGTGCTGATGCCAAGTGCTAAGTTTTCCTCCTCTCTCCTTATGCCCTTTGCTTCCTGCATCACAAAGTAGCAGTCTGGGGACCTGGTCAGACTTCAGGGCAGGTGGAAAATAGGAGAAGAAGGGAAAAAGCAACTAATATCTCCTGTATGTTTTCTAAGTCCAAACCCTGCTGGAGGGGCCCTCAGGGCTCAAAAGCTGCTACTTGCATATGCTTTCTACAGGAGAGAAGGAGCTCTTCCTACCCCAAAGGTAGCCCTCTGCTCGCTTTTCTTACCTCCACAGACAGGGATAACATGAATCTGAGTGAGTTATTTTGCAGCAACCCGCAGCCACCCCTACTTCTGGCCTGACCCATTTTCTCCAACTACAATGTGACTCTAATAATCCCTGCTCTGCTCTCCATCTTGCCTAGAGGCTACTAGAGTTCATTAGATTAAAAAAATCTATAAACTACTTTGAGCACCTTGGAGGTAAGTGCTCTATAAGTACAATGTAATAATAATAATGCTACAATAATTACCTTGATTAATTTATGCATAAGACAGAAAAAAAGATTCTTAATTAAGAAACATTTCAACAGTGCGAACACAGGCCCCATATATTGGAAAGTAATACCACCAGCAGGGATTCTAACTCTGGGGCAGATCGACAAAGATAATGAGCCGCCCATCCTCATTCTGAGTGCCCTCTGAGTGTTGTGCGTTATGGGGTGGCTGACAATGCTCTGTGGCCAACAGGCTGGAAAGGCAGACAATGAAAAGAGGAGTTTGCTCTTGTAATTACATAAAACAGAAACTAAGTTAACCTGATGATACTTGGACTGCAAGTAATTAAGAACCATGGTAAGCTAGTCAGTGACATCAATACAATGAATTCATTTTAAAAAATGAATTAAAAAGACACAGTCAAAACAGCAAATATGGAATCAGCTGTGGGTGGGACTAGACCTAAGCTAGAAGCAAACTTCTGTGATCCTCCTTCTCTCTACCATTCAGATTCTTAAGAGCTACTAGGGAAGAGATGTGTGCCTCTGATGTTACAGGCATACTGCAAGGATACACTGGAATGTGGAGTAGATCAAGATATGTTCTCATCAGCCATAAAGTTCTCCCAGGATGCAGCTCTTCTAAGACAAAGATGTGTAACATTTTTTATAGGGAAATGAAAAGGTAGTTCAGGATAGGGACAACCACCACAAATCCTGCGACTTCATCTCTTTGATGGCCAACATTTAATCTTCCCAAACAGAGGATTTGGGTGGGCCAATTTGCAGCATTCAGTATGAAGTGCCTGTGCATGGCAGAATATAAGCCAGGTGACCTTGGGGGCACACTGGTGTCTGGGTCGTTTGTGGTTGCTTCAGGTTGTGCGTTGGACCTGGGATTAGATTTGCTATGTCTAGAGTAGCATCTGTCCTATAGGAGATCTAATGCCTTGTTTTGTGGGAAGAAACTGGCTGGTGGGCCACCTTTTATGAAGATGACCATGAATGCAGTGGGCTAAAATCCTCATTATCGTGTACAATTTACAGACCCATTCTCTGGAGAAAGCTGGAGGATCATTGGGAGGCTAAGAAGTTATATTCCTCTTCTAACAACTAAGCAGAAATAGGAAAGTCTATCTACAGTGGGTCAGACATGGTTGGAACAGGGGAAAAGTGTGTGTGTGTGTGTGTGTGTGTGTGTGTGTGTGTGTGCATGGTCTGGTGGGTGGAGTGGGGAGAAGGTAAACATAAAGCTGTAAGACTTTAAAGCTGTAAGTCGCTGGCCGCCAGAGGAACAGCCCTAGTTGAAACCAGAAGAATCATTCAACCAGGTACCAGGCCCAGCCTAAAATCTTTGAGCTGCAGACTCAAGAGCTAAATAAATGCTTGTTGTTTCAAGTCACTAAGTTTTGAGATGGTTTGTCACAGCATGTTTGTGGCAATTGATACAAATACGAGAAGATACCTAAGGATACCCACGAGTCTGTGAAAACTGCCAAAGGTCACTGCACTGCTAGAAAGAAGGAGCCGGTTCTGGCTCAGCTCTAATTTGAGTGTGACTTTGGGATGTTACTCTTCTACTTTAGATCCTCTTCTCTGCAAAATGGAAGGATTGGGTTAGATCCTACTAATTGGGGTTCAAGGATTGGTTCTGTGGTGGAGGGGAGTGGGAGGGGGTCTTTGAAGCTTGTGAAATTGTATGTGTATTTCACAGGTGCATGTTTTTCACGGGAGAGGGTTGGTTCATACTTTTCATCAGATCCTTAAACTGTGACCTCAAAAATGAAATTCCTGGAGGAGAACCTTTCTGAAGGCCCTCAGGCTCTGACTCTCCATGCTGGGCTTCTGTGTTGATAAAACAGCACAGGAGTTAGGACTGAGCTGCCCTGTGAACGGAGGTAGTCAGGGAATGCTTCCTACCCACTGGCCTGTGGTCTGGACTCTGGTCACTGTGGGTAGAGTCTGAGTCTGGCCTATGACCCACTTAACACTTTAACTCAGAAGAAGGCCCTATGAAGGTGGGATATTTTGGAGCTGCCCTGGAGGGCTATGGGTCCTCTCCATTGTTCCCCTCACTGTTCCCTCTGCCCACTCCTGTCGGACCAGTCCTGGATGGCCTTTCCTCCAGCTGGCCTCTTCTCTCTGGAGCGTTTCCCACCCGTACAGTTAGTCTGCCTTCTTCAAGTTTCCCTGCTGCTCTGAGTCTCCATGCCCTTCGAGTTCCTGCTGAATGTTGTAATGTCTCATAGGCTCAGCTGGACTATAAGCTGTGGAAAGCAGGAGTTATTTCTTCTGCTTCCCAGGGGCCCTCACAGCCCTGAGCACAATACAGCAGCTGACCATGGCCCCTGGGCAATGCTGGTGCCAGGGCCAGTCCTTGGAACACGCTGAGTGAAGTAAGCAGCTTATTTTCAGGATTCCCCTCTCCGCTGCCCAGACTTTCACTGACCCTAGCTGTCACTCCAGACTGGCCCTTCCTTTCCTTGATGACAGCTGAGGTCTGTCTTATGTTTCTCTCCTCTTCTAGTGGAAATTTATGTATCTTTCAAGACCCTGTTAGATGACAAATGAACTGAATTCTAGCTGAAAGTGAAATTAGCTAGAAACGAGTTCTAGCTAAAGAGTTAATGGCTAATAGCAGCAATGTCTCCCCTGGGTATTAATTCTGCGTTAACTCAATTTTTTAACATTCTTATCCATAGGAGCAATTTGACATCATGATTCCAGATACAGGCTGGTAGGGACAAAATTTTTAGAGCATGGAGTTCGTAGCACTCCTCAGATCACACTGCCCATGCCATCTGGCATTCTGGGCTGTTCTACAAGTGGTCTTGGAGAGATTGATGGGACAGGCACATGGCTTTCTAGCAGGACCACCTCAGGCTATGGTTCATGTTTAACCCTCACATTTTCTAAGTCACCTATAAAAAGCAAGTTGTTAGAGGGATCTTGACTTCAGAGCTGCTGTGTGTGTGTGTGTGTGTGTGTGTGTGTGTGTGGTGTACATGTTAAAACTGGATCACATTCTCTGTCTTTAGCTTGCTGTCATGTTTTTTATAATGTAATAATCAAATCATATAGCCTGAAGAATCTCCCCAAATCATTTGCTCTGGGGGCCTGTCTTTGGTCTACAAGTTATTGTTACCACTATCACCATTTTAAAGATAATGATGCGCAGTTCTCACCGTTGGTAAAAGAAAGAACTGGGACCAGAACCCAGGGCTCCCTCCTGTCACAGAGCTCTTCTCTATCACAGATACGTTGTATGAAAGACCTTCTCTCATTCTTTCTCCCTCTCAGCTTTAAATCATTAGTAGTTAGCACTGTCCATGAATTATAGCATACTGGCCATGGAGAAGCCTATCACTAGGCAGGCACACGCAGGTGTGGATGGTTTTACGCGGTAGGGTGTTGTAAAAAGAGTTATATACAAGCTGCATCTCTATAACCTGCGTTTTATCAACACAACTGAGAGAAGATATCTAAAGAAATCCTTTGATGAAAATGACAACCCTAGTATTCTCATGTTTGTACAGTTGGGAGTGGTTATAAGAAGCATATTGTACCTTAACCCACCGTTCAGTTTCAGGCAGACTCTCCCACGCAGCACGTGCACTAACCCCGGGATGCACACGGCACAGGCGCTAGGAGTCTGTAGGTGTTGGCTGCACTTTTGGCAAAGGGAGCATGATGACCCATGAATCAGAACTCCTGGGTTCTCACCGCAGCTCTGACTCTGATCTGTGACTCACCCCTTCCTGTGCCAGTGAAAGGGCAGTGTGGATTACTTTCTAAGTCTTAGTTCCCATTCTGATATCAAAGGTCTCTGTGCATATTCATGCGCGCAAAATAGCCCTCAGCCACAGGGAAGTCCGACTCTGCCTGAGGCGATTTGCATGGAACAGAAATCAAAGCCATAAGCCTCAGAGAGGAAGCTCCAGTGGTGGGATTTTCGATGTCATCTTTATGAGAAGGATGAGGACAGCTTTTGGAGGGCGGGAGAGCCAGGCCTTGGCGGGGAGCACACCTCAAGGGGGTGCCGCATCTGCGCGGGACTCAGGCGCTCTGATTGCGCTCGTGGGCTTTTGTGCACCTGGGAACCCGCAGGCGCCCAGCACCCACCTCGAGCTCCAAGTATCCTGCTTTTGGCTGGCTACTTAGTTTTAATGCCCCAAACCAATTTTAAGTAAAATAAAGGAATCCCCCTAAATATTCTATATGGGGTTTTCGTCTCTTTTTTTAAGAGGGACATTTCAAGACTAGTTTCACACAGGTTTAGCCAAAAGGGAAATTAAACTCCACATTTAAATGGAGATTACGCACAAAGGAATCCATTAGTTTCAATATTTCTCAGCAGGAGGGTGCAGAGTTATTTAAATAAGTTTAGATATTAAACCTAAAGTAGCCATTAAAGCAATGTGAATTTGTTTGTCTGCTTTTTTTTTCCCTAGGAATCTTTTTTTTTTTCCCAGCTGACTGAAAAAATCTATAGCTTAACCGATATTTGAATGCATTAAACAAAAAATCCAGGGACCTTTTAATATAGCACTTCCTTTGAATTTTTAAGTACCATATTACAGCGTACTTATTATAGCCAAGTGTCATCTTTTGGACAGATTAAACTCTCAGCATTTTCCCTTCCCCGCTCCCGCCCCCGGCAGAGCAGCGCTAATATAAAGCCCGACATTAAACCGCATTGGCTATGGAAGAGTCTTTGATTGTCATTGAGATTATTTTAAAAGTTATTTAGGTCCCCCTGTTACATCTCTGTAAACCACTGAGAAAATGTTGCGCTGGGTTTCTCTTTGCGACATTTCTTTGGGGATTCATAAATATTGATTGTACCGTAAAAAATTGATGGAATCTTGAAACAGACTGCAGTTGAGGCAGCTGGGGAATTTACTCAATTTTTCTCAATCGCTGCAGTCTATAAAAAGAGGAGATTTTGCAAATTGTTTCTCACCTTGTCTTTTTAGTATTTAATAGCTCTCAATTCTGTAGCCTTCTGAACCAGGCACTGGGTATGTTTTCTATCAAAATGGAATCAGGCCTATTCAATGGGAATTAAAAGGTACGAGCAGATTATGTTGAAGGGGTTAAATTCTGTTCTGTTCACCCTCTCTCATCCTCCTCTCCCACTTTCTCTCCGTTTTCAGTGTCCTGCTGTTCTGGTCATATTAATTCTACACCTGTCCACAGCTGCCCATAGATGCCCAGGAGAACCCCTCTCCTCACTTCCCAGGGCCATGATGGAGAGAAAGTCAAAGAAATAAATGACCATATCCAGGCAACTTTTATACCACAGTCCCAGGAAGGACACCTTGCTCCCTCTTGTTTATACAACAAAGCCATGCACCATCCTGGCATTCAAAGCCCTTGGCCCACCACATGGCTCTAAACTGCCTCTCACGATTCTCCTTCTGAAACTCTAGTTTCTTCTTATGGACTTTGGCTCATACTTCTCCTTGTCTGGAAGGTTCTCCTTACTGTCTCCTTCTATGTTCGGCAGAATACCCACCGGCTCTCACCGCATAGATGTCTATGTTCTGATTGTCAGAACCTGTGAATACGTTAGGTTATGTGGCAGAGGGAAATGAAGGTTGCTAGTCAGCTGATCTTAAGATAGGGAGATTATCGGGCATTATCCCTGTGGGCCCAGTGTAATCACCTGGGTCTTTAAAAGTGGAAAAGGGAATTGGAAGGGAGAAACCAAGAGATGGCAGCATGAGAAGGACTTGGTCCAATGTTGCTGACTTTGAAGGATGGGGCCAACAACCCAGGAAGGAAGGTGGCCATTAGAAGCTGAAAAGGAAGGTGGAAAAGGCAGGAGACAGGCCCTTCCTTAAAGCCTCCCAAAGGAACTCAGCCCTGCCAGCACTTTGACCTTACCCAGTGAGACCCATGTTGGATGTCTGACCTACAAAACTGAAAAGTAATGTATCTCTGTTGTTTGAAGCTACTACGTTTGTGGTAATCACAACTTAATCACCCTCGAGATAATCACACTTAATCACAACTCTTAAGTCCCTTTTGCCATATAAGGTAACATTCACAGGTTCCAGAAATTAGTACTTGGGTATCTTTGAGGGCCATTATTCAGTCTAGCATACCTGGTAACCAGAAGCAGGTGGCTCTGCAAGGTAGGGCCTCAGGCTGACAGGGAATGAGCCAGTGTCAACTAACATCAAACCATCGTTGGGTTCAATGTTGGGATTTCTCTGTGGGGACAAAGAATATGGCATTGATCTTGTTGATCTTGAATTGATCATCCATGGAATCAAGTGGAAACTCCTTTTTGTCTTGGTCATCTAATTATTTTTTTCTTTTTGTAACAAGATAACTGAGGTCCAGTGACTTGGCCAAGATTACATATGGCCAGTTTATAAATCACAAGTGGCTGGAAATCACATGAATGGGCTGGGAAATGATCACATCACTTTGATTATCTTTGGAGAGGAGTATTTGTGGCCTCAGGTGTCCTCACTGATAGAAGCCAATCCTTGGTGACAATCTTCATCCCATAAGGCACACAGTACTAAAAGAGCCAGTGTATGGGTGATATAGTTTGGGGTGGGAGTGCTCTATGAACTTCCAAAAATTGCATGCAATGCACATGGAAAAGACTTTTCTTTTTTTTAAAGAGAGAGAGAGAAGAGAGAGGGTTTAGATTCCTAAAGGAGTCCATATCCCAAAAGTCAAGACTCAAGACTCTCTGAGGCTAGTGAAGATAAAGGAAGAGGCAGAAAAGGAGGAGGAGGAAAAGGGGGAGGAGGAGAAGTGACCATCCATTTATAAAGATAACTGGAAAAATAGTTTCATTCATTCATTCAACAGGTACTTTATTTTTTAAGAAAGGGTCTCACTCTGTCACCCAGGCTGGAGTGTAGTGATGCCATCTCTGCTCACTGCAGCCTCCACCTCCCAGGCTCAAGTGACTTTCCCACCTCAGCTTCCCAAGTAGCTGGGACTGCAGGCATGCACCACCATACCCAGCTAACTTTTTGTATTTTTGGTGGAGACAGGATTTCACCATGTTGCCCGGGCTGCTCTCAAACTCCTGTGCTCAAGCGATCCACCTGACTTGGCCTCCCAAAGTGCTGAGATTATAGGTGTAAGCCACCACACCCGGTCTCAATATGTACTTTCTATGAGCAATGCTCTAGGGAGTGAGGAAGCTGGATGTTGGGAGATGAAAAAGAAAACAAGACCTCTGCCTTCAAGAACTGAGGATCTACATTTTCTTTGACCTTGACTGCCCAGATATTTGCCTCTTGAGAATGCCACAGTCATTATCTCTCCCCTCACTCAAAGCATCATGTTCAGATATATGTTAGGTGCAGACTCTTGTTCTGGGGCTGGCCTCTGCCATCAAGGAGCTTACAGTCTGATAGCGTAATTGGGAGCTGTTCATGATGAGATTGAGTACCAACCATGCAAGGGAATTTGTGACCAATGGGAAGCGGTCTGAGGGTGTTGAGGAGGGACAGCTCTGTGCAGATTGCTTCATAGTAGTGGGTAGGGCTTGTAGAAGAAATAATGGATAGCTAGAGAGAGGAGAAGAGGTTTAAAAAGATAGTCCAGGCAGGAAGAAAAGAACAATAAGCAAAGAAGCATGCTTATGAGAGACGCCATGATTTCTGTCTCAGGTCTCTGGACTTTCCTTAATTGTGGCTTCCAAAACCTGGGTCAGGTGTGACCCATCTCTGTCCTCAACCCTTCTTCTGTGTTCCCAGCCCTGACCCTGACCTTCACTCTCTCATTAAGCTAGCACAGCTGCATAACCTCTGAGGTCAACCAGAACCAATGTCATTCACCTGAGCTCCATGGAGAGCCAGGCAGAACAGAGGGCAGGGATCCAGTCCCACTCTGACCCAGCCTGCAGCATCCAGCATTATCTCAAGCATCTGTTCTGCAGAGGAAGTGCAGGAGAGAGCTCTGGTTAGGAAATTTGCTTCAGAGAAAAAGAGACTATGAGATCGAGACCTTCCCCGCCACCCAAATTTCCATCAGAAGCCCTGTTGTATTCTCTGGTCCCCAGCAGCAGCCATTGGTGCAAAACCCTTCTCAGACTCCTGCAATCTGGGAAGTCAGCTGCCCTCTCCAAATTCCCTCTCTCTCCAGAATCTGAGCCCCTCCAGTTCCCACTTCCTCAGCAGATCTTCAATGACTTCAAATGAATGATTTCTCTGTTTCATCTGGCCCTGCTAGTGTTTCTTGGCAGGAAGGCTGGTCTGCCTCAAGCTACTGTATCCCACTAGGAAGCAGAAAACCCTTTTCTATCTTTGCTTTTGAAGGATATAGTCATTGTAGGAATTTTGTGTTGGCAATTGTTTTCTTTGAGGACTTTGAATCTATCATTCTCTATCTCCTGGATTCCATTATTTCTGTCGAGAAGTTGGCTATAAGTCTTACTGCTACTCTTTGAGGATAATATTTCCTTTTTTCTCTTGCTGCTTTAAATATTTTCTGTGCTCTGGTACTCCAGTTACAGTGAAGTTAATTTTGTCACCATGTCCCAAGGGACTCCTGCATGCTTCTCTGTATTTTCCATGCTTTTGTCTTTCCATGCTATCTTCTGACCTATAACCAGGCTCTTGGGCCCTCGCCTGCCCAGGTCCTCATGACCCTCAGTCGGATCACAGTTCAGCCCTTCCTCCTGTCTCTCTGCTTCAAGGCCTGCTTCCCTCTCAACCATTCCTCCATCCTCTAGGCCTAATGAGCTTTCTAACACCAAATCTGACCATGCCATTCCTCTGCTTAAAACATGGAACCATTTCCCATTTTCCATGGAGTAAGTAAATTCCCAGCTTTTTAAGACATGACTTAGGACCCTACTTACCTTTGGACTGATCTGTCATTATTTTCTGCCTTTAACCTTAGGCTCTGAAAACTCTTGATGGGTTTATAATTCTCCCATGTCCACACACACACAAACAGGCACTCCCCAAGTAGTTCCCCTCCCACAAGCCTCTGTTTACACTACACCTTCTGTCTGGGGAGCTCTTCTATCCGCTTTTGCCTGACTAAGCCACATTTATTCTTCCTACCATGTCTCTGTCATCTGCACCTCCAGGAAGCCTTCCCGTCTTGTCTCTGCTCCGCACCTCCCTCCTGTGTGCTCCCGTAATGGTCTTTGCATATGTCTGTCATCACACAGACACTCTCTCTTGAAGTGTCTACAGTCTCCCTTTCTAGATTGCAAGTTCTTTGAGCAAGTGTGTCTTATTTGTCTTTATAACCCCAGGTTCAGTACTTTGCCTGGGACATAGAAGATACTCAATGAATGTTTAAATGATTGAAAATGAATAAGTAAATTTGTATAATTTTTTTTTTGAGATGGAGTCTTCCTCTGTCACCCAGGCTGGAGTGCAGTGGTGTGATCTTGGCTCACTGCAACCTCCGCCTCCCAGGTTCAAGCGATTCTCCTGCCTCAGCCTCCCAAGTAGTTGGGATTACAGGCATGTGCCACCACATCCCGCTAATTTTTATCTTTTTAGCTAGAGACAGGGTTTTGCCACATTGGCCAGGCTGGTCTCGAACCCCTGACCTCAGGTGATCCACCGCCTTGGCCTCCCAAAGTGCTAGGATGACTGCGCCTGGCCAAAAATTACTTTAGTTTCATATCCTCATATGAGTCAATCATGTCAGTCCTATTTTAGGTTGGAAAAAGAAATAGACTAAATACTTTGTCTATTAAAAGGTAGAGCCCCAGAGATCTTCTCTTAAACTGCCTCTGTCTGATGAAGCCCACGCTGACTTTCCTCTTCCTTCTCTTAACTCTTTGCCAATCAGATTCCTTTACACATGATCTAGCCTTTGATCATATGTGACCTTCTATTGTTCTCTAATTGTAACAGAGGCGGAAAAAAATCAATTGGCCAAGTGTTTTCTATGACATTTTTCATTAGTTTAGTTCAATGCTATACCTTATTGATCGATGGCATAGGAATTGGTCATTAGAAAACACTGTTTTGACTAAATATTATTGCCCAGTTGGTGGCCTGGACTGGGCAGAGCCAGGGAGGTTGAAACATATACCTCCCTGGGGAGAGGTTCTGTGGGTGGGGATTGAATACAGTTGCAGCCAATGAGAAGAAGGCAGCATCAAGAGCACATGCAGAAGAGCAGTAGCCAGGGGATGAGAGGAGGGGATGCTGGAGCTGGCTTACACAGCCACTGAACAACAGGAGATGCAGGAGGAGACATTGACAGGAATCCCTCCTTATAAATAGCAGGGCCCTGAATGCTTCACTGGGGTCCAGGTCCTATGGTAGAGCTGTCCTAGGGGAATCTGGACTTCTTAGTGAATGCATTACTGAGAGGACAGCCTGGCTTGAGGTTGAGCATGTGTGGCCAGAAAGGGAAGGGTGCTGCCAAGTGGCAGCACCTCTGAGCTAGAGGATCCCTGCAGGATGTGACTGCTCTCGGCAGACACTAACCACAGCAGGTCCAAAGGGCAGCAGGTTGTGAAAGCAGGTGAGAAGCCAGGAAAGAAAGAGATAGAAGAAGGCTGAAAGCCCAGAGTAGGAGGTCAAGATGAGAATGAGATAGTGCCAGGAGGCTGGTAGCTGAGGCGGTGCTGAGAACTTTGAACCAGGTGACTAGGCAGTGAGTCAGATTCCAGGCAGTCAAGCCAGGCACTGATGCCCATCGTAGATCATAAGACCAAGGTGCTAGAAGGTAGACTGGGCACAAAGCCTCAGAGAGTCATATGTCGTGATTAGACATCAGAAAGGGAATATGTAGGGGTGGGATTAAGACTCAGGCTGTGGTCAGGCTCCCAGTAATTCCTAGAAAGCAAGGGAGAGGCAGGTGAATGTTGTATTTAGGGTTCAGGTGAAATGGGTGGTCAGGAAACTCATAAGATGGTCAGGTCCAGAGAAGCCACAGAAATCAAAGAGGCAAGATAGCAACAGACAAATGGGCCTGATAGAGGCACCTACTCCATACTAACAGAGGCAGCTCTGCCTCATGCCCAGAGCTCCCCATTTACCTCTGGAGGTGCAAAGACCAGGTCCAGGGTGGCTTTTCAAGGACCTCCTTCCAGATGGCAGCAAGCAATCTGAAGGAAATGAGGGAAGCAGGACAGATCTCACCTTCCTGCCTGTAGCTTAGGCACACCCCAGCACAGTCTCCTTGGAAGTCTATAGCTGATGTTGGCTTCACCGTGGCTGTTTGGGGGCCCCAGGCCATCCTGAAACCCAGGGATCAGGAAATCAAGTGCTTTGGGGGTAGTGTCTCTTGCTGATGAACCATCAGAAGTGTGGCTTCTTGATTATATCTTAGTTGGAGCCATCCTGCACATCTGACCAATTTGCTAATTCCTGGCCTCCGCTTGGAAAGCTTCCAGCTCATTTCCATGCTACACTGCACAGTTCTGCCTTCTTAATGTAGTTTTAAAGTTGTATTAAATAAACAATGGGAATAAAATAAAATTAATTATTGGACACTGCATGCTATTTAATTTTAAGGCTCCCATTTTGCCAGTATTTCTTCTGAGGACAACAAGGCATGGAGTGCCAGGCATCTGGATTGGCCTTTCTTGGGCATTACTATGTAGGAGAATGAAGAGGGAAAGGAAGAGTATTAAGAAAACCCAAAAAGGAATGTTGCTGGACAGAATCATGCTCTTTACTATGGGGAAATGGCTTTTGATCCAATTTCTTGGGTTCCCCCGATTATCTGGACAGCCAAGTGGGTAGAGGACAAATTGTTCAGGAAAAAAAAATCAGGTGAATTATGAGTCATTCACTTTCAAGAATCTTTGGCTTGTATCTGCTAAAATTTCTTTCCTCAACAGGCAAGATCTGGAGTCTTTTTATTTGTACTCCATCCTAACTCTTCCCCAGTTCTCAGGTTCATTCTTCGGTCTTTTTCATTGATTGAGGGCCTCTCTGTGCTATGCTGGGCATGCCCCATGGACGGACAAACCCAATTCCTGCTTTCTAACTTTCCAGACCAAGTCAGATACGCCCGTCAGAGCCTTGGCCCTCATCTTCATAGCACTGATCCTATTTGTGCTTTCTTGTTTATTTACCTGAGGATTTAATTAATGTCTGTCTCCGCCCACTGAGCTGAAGCTTTATCAGGGTAGAAGCCATTTCTCTTTTTCCTCACTGTTGTGTTCCTGGCCCCTAGTCCATGGTCTGGAATGTCATGGACACATAGTAACTGTTGGATGGATGGAAGGAAGGGTGAATGAAGTCAATAGGGAAGAAGGGAAGAAAAAGGCCTTCCTCAGTTGCCCAGTGGGTTGTAGCCCTGGGGGACCTCAGCCTCCTTAGAATCCTGAACTTGGCCTCTGGTATTCTATAGGAGCAGAGCAAAGCTTTCCCCAGGAGGAGTATGGAAAGCATTTGGGCCCCTCTCCCCATGGCCCACCACTTCCAGCATTTGCCTGTATGTGCCTAGTTTCCTGTGGACCCTGATCTGGCTCACTGCCTGCCTTCCTAACAGTGTCTCTGCATGCGGACATGGCTCCATTTTTATTCCACAAGGTTCTAAGCTCCAGGGACAGGAATTGTACCTCCTCTTACATTGGAAGCTCCCACAGATGCACATCTCTCCTGTGCAGATTGCTCCTTCTGTTCTTGCACTTGAAGAGCCCACTCCTCCCTCATCCAATTCCTCCCATCTTCAAAGGCTTCATTTCCAAATAAGATTACATTCGTAGGTATTGGGGTTAAGACTTTAACATCTTTTGGGGGACAATCTTTAACCCAGAACACCTTGTATTACTGCTTGTTTGATAAAGCCTTCCTTCTGGAGCACCTGATGTGTCAGATGCCATGCTGGGCACTGGTATGATGAACATGGGACCCAGGGAGACCCACAGTTTTTGAAAAACACAACAGGACAGGATGGCTAAAACCCCATCTCCCCCTTGAAGTTTGCCCAAGACACTCCAGCCAACACTGCTCCTTTCTTTTATAACTGCACAGACAGCATCAAGAGCTTTTTACTGCCTCTCACCTTTGATTTTATGCCAATTGCCTGTCTGCTTCCTGAAGTCAGGTATCACCCCTGTCTGGAGTGACCAACTCTTCCTAGTTTCCCTGGGACTTTCCCAACTTGAGCATTGGAAATCTCGCGTCCTAAGAACTCTCTTAGTCCTGGGCAAACCAGGACAGCTGGTCACCCTAACCCTTCCACCAGCCTGGCCTTACTACTCCAAGCTACTGCGAACTTTAAAGTCAACTTGAAAAGGCTCAACTCAAGAATCACTTTCTCCAGAGTGATGTTCCTGGCTGGGGGCATCACAGGTCCACTCTGCCAAAGGAGTCACTGTCCTGCTGTGTTTTTCCACAACCGTGGGTTTCCCTAGGTCATGTGTTCATCATCTCGGTGCCCAGCATAGCATCTGACACAGCAGGTGCTCAAGAAGGAAGGGTTTATCAAACAAGCAGTAATACAAGGTATTCTGGGTTGAAGAACATCCCCTGAAAGATGTTTAAGTCTTAACCCCAATACTTACGAATGTATTCTTATTTGGAAATGACGTCTTTGCAGATGTAATCAAGTTAAAATGAGGTCATTAGGGTAACCCCTACTATAATCTGACCGGGGTCTTTATGAAAAGGGCAAATTTGGACACAGAGGGACACATACAGAGGAAGATGCTATGAAAAGACACAGAGACAAGACATCCAATCACAAGCCAGGGATCTCCTGAGGACTCCAGGAGCCAGGGGAGAGGCCTGGGTCAGATCCTTCCCTAGAGCCTTCAGAGGGGCCTGGCCCTGTCCGCACCTTGACTTTGGACTTCTGGCTCCAGAACTGTGAGCCAGGAAAAATTTATTGCTTAAGCCTCAGTCTTAGGACTTTGACACAGTAGCCCCAGAAAACAAATTCAGTGGGTTTCAACTAGGAAATAGCTGTATTCTCCAACCCATCCCATCAGAAGAGTAATCTCATAGGGTTATTAAAATGTGCGGGAAACTATTGTTTAAATACTTTATCCCTCTTCCTCTCCCATAGCCCAGGTGGCTCTGGCAGCCTGGACTGGCAGGGGCATGTTGGGGGTTTGTGGTCAGCTGCTCCTCCCTGCCGCCCACCTGGTCCTAGAGGCACTTCCTGATCCCTAGAAGACTGGAAAGGGGAGGGTAGGTCTTGCTTATCTGGAAGCTGGAAAACCTGGCTTTGCTGTTCTGCTGTCGGGAAATTACGTTTCATATGGACTGTCTCTGAGTTGGCCAATGTTCTGAACTGATTATTCCTCTCAGGAACACTTTCATGAAGGTCCCCCAGGGAGACCTTGACTGCACTTCCTGTGAAGGGTGATGCATTTGATCAGGTGGCCAAGTGGGCCATGTACACCTTCCTCATGGTGCTAGGGGAAGGGTCTCCACAGTCCCTGCTCCCTGCTGGGCTGTCTTGACCTCTGGGCAGTCCTCTGGGATATGAATAGAAAAGACTTCAGGGCTTCTCTCTCCTGCAGAGCCCACACCTGGCCCAGGAGAAAGCTGCAGACAGGTGACTTCTCACCTCCCCATTACCCTGGCCTCTTGTCTATGATTCCTCAAGCCCAGTGCACCTTTAGCTCCTAGGGACACAGCAGTGTCCTCCTCGGCGAGGGGGCAGCACCGCTCCCACCTGCCTGTGGATATAGGACTGACAGCACAGCCACAGATCTCACTCTCCAGAAACATCTCTTAGCCACTTCGACATCAACCCCTTTATGTCCTGTGGCATGTGAGGCCGACTCCTACAGGTGGTCCACATCTCACTCCTAAATATGCAGTGATGACTCCCATGCAAGTTGTTCTGCTTTTGACCCATAACAGAGCCAAGACTGGAATGTGGAAGGGATGGGTATATCAGATGAGCCTGGCACATCTCGTTGTGCAGGGATGTAAGGGAGAGCTCCAAGAATCTAGGAGGCCTGTGAGGAGATGCAGGGGCCAGCTCAAGGCTCCCAGGGGCCACCCCGGGACAACATGAACATCAAAACCACAGTGAGAAGAATCACTTATAACCCACAGAGTAGGAAAAACTCTTGGTTCTATGTTTATACGATGAAAATAGAACAATTCTAGAAATCAGAAGCGTGTCTGCAGCAGTTTCCTTTTCCTCCAAATGCCTTCCCAGAGAGAAACTCCCACTTGACCTCATTCTTCCCATTTTTCAGGTGGAGATACGGAAACCTGGAATGATATAGAGACTTTTCTAGAATTTCTTAGTGGTCTAGTCAATGACAAATCTAGGACCAGACCCCAGGCCTTTTGACCTCAGTCCAGTGCTCAGGATGCTCTTAAGCTGGGTGGAGGTGACAGACATGAGCAGCCTCCACTGCCCAGCACTCTAGGGTGTGCTCTGCCCTGGTGGGGTGGCCCCAGCTTCTCCCTGGAGTCTGATCAGCTCTTTATTCTCCTGGGTAGAGTGAATGCCCTTGGAGCAACCCTCAGAGGATCCGACCACTCTCCCACCTCCTGGCCCCGATGCCAAAAACTTATTAAGCAGCCGCCTGTCACCTCCACCTTAATAAATAAGAATCTCTTTTCAGCTTCTTTGTTGTCCTCACCTCAGGGCCCACCTCCTGTAACCACACTGTCAATTACACCTCATGTCTAGCAAGGCCAGAGCTAATGAAAAGCAATAGAGAATTCACTGCCTTTTAATGAGGGAAACATGGCTTTTTACAGGGAACAATTTATTGGGCCAATTCCCCCTGTCCATCACCCAGGGGAGCCGCTGCCTTTCTGTACCCTGTGTTTGTTACCATGTCAGGCACCATGTAAAATTGCCAGCCAAGCACCGAGGTGAAGGCTCTGACTCAATTTACAGGGTGACATCTCTAATCTCCCACCTTGGATCAGTAAGTGATCCTGGCAATGATATGCATAGAAATTAATTACTCTGTCCCTCCTACTCCCCTTGGGCAGCTAGGAGTGGGGCATCCTCCCCGGTCAGAACAGCTGGGCCAACTGTCCACTGACCTTCACCAACCCTAGCTGCTTACACTGGCAGGAGTATGCAGTGGAGACAGAGGACCATGCTGCCCAGAAAAGCCAGGGAAAAAAATGCATGGGAAAAAAATGCTTCTTGTGCTGTTGAGCTCTATTGAAGGTCAAGGCCAAGTACCAGGTCCATCACCATTTTCAAGAGAGAGCGAGAGAGAGAGGCAGGGGATACAGGAAGAACACCCCAGGAGATTCCCGAGATATCTTGTTCTACCACTAATTTTTTCTGTGACCTTAGACATGGGCCGTCATCATTAAAGTGTTTCAAATAGAGTGATCGCTCTGATGTTCTGCAAAAACAGAACTCCCCTCCATATCTCACCCCCCCTCCCCACCACCCCATCTCACCTTCTCTGGATAATGCACTAAATAGTCAGTCACTGGATTTTAGGCTTGGTTGAGGTGTGTGGGTTTAGGCAAGTCTCTTTAATTTTCTGTAGTCTAAAGAGTCATATGGTTCATGATCTACCTACTTCCAAAGATAGCTATGTGAGGCAAATGAAATAAAGTTCTTTTAAAATATGAGAGAGTATCATTAATGGCTTAATTTACTGGGCCATTAGGGAAAATTGGACCTTCTTTTAGAGAAAATGACCAATTTGAGTATCACTAGTCAAGAGTCCCTGCCTCTAAGTGTTTTCCAAACTTCTCAACACATCTGAAGCCCTGCCATTAGAGATTCATCTATTAGTCTTCAGATTTATTAATAATAAGTTAGTGCTTACTTAGTTGTAAGTACCATACTTAGATAGATAATTATGGCAAATCTGCAAAGTAAATACTATTTTCATCTTATGAAATTGTGATTCTGAGGGATAAATCAGCCGCTCCAGGCCTCTCTGTAAACAAAAAGGACAGAATTTAAAAAATCAACTTCACTGTGATATAATTTGCAAACAATAAAATGTACACATTTTAGGTGTACAGTATGATGAGTTTTGAAAAATGTGTACATCTATGTAACTATCACCATAATCAAGATATTCACCCATGACTCCAAAGGTTTTCTTGTGTTTCTACCCAATCGATTTTCACTGCATCCCCAGGCAAACCCAGATCTGCTTTATTTACTGTTGATTAGATTTGTCTTACTTAGTATTTCACGAAAGGGAAAGCATATAATATATTTTCTTTTGTGTCTAGTTTTTTTCACTCAGCATGTGGTTTTAAAAATTTTATCTATGTTTTTTTATGTATCAGTTGTCTCTTTTTACTGTTGAATATTTGTTCATATTTTCACCTGTTGATGGACATATTTTTTCAGTTTTTGACAATTTTGAAAAAAGTTAACATTTATGTACAAGTTTCTGTGTAGATGTATGTAGCTTTTTGATAGATTTCTTAGGATTTTCTAAGTTCATGGTCATGTTCTATACACATAAAGGCACTTTTACTTATTTATTTCTTATTTGTAACACTTGTAATGCTTTTATTTCTTTTTCTTTTTCTTGCCTTATTGCTCTAGCTATGACCCCCAAATACAATGTTACATAAGGGTGATAAGAAAGAATATCTTTGCAATGTTTCCAATATTTGGAGAAAAGCATACAATATTTTACTATCAAGTTTAATGTTAGTTCTAAATTTTTCGTAGATACTCTTTATTAGCTTAAGGAATTTCCCTTTTATTTCTAGTTTGCTGAGAATTTTTTAAAATTATGAATAGGTGTTAAATTTTATCAAATGCATTATCTGGATCTGTTTAGATAGACATATGCTATTCTTTATTCTGTTAATATGGTAAGTTATATTGATTGATTTTTTATTTTTTGTTGAGATGGAGTCTTGTTCTGTCACCCAGGCTAGAGTGTAGTGTTGTGATCTTGGCTCACTGCAACCTCTGCCTCCCAGGTTCAAGCAGTTCTCCCTACCTCAGCCTCTCAAGTAGCTGGGATTACAGGCACCCGCCACCACACCTGGCTAGTTTTTATATTTTTAGTAGAGACAGGGTTTCACCATGTTGGCCAGGCTGGTCTTGAACTCCTGACCTCAGATGATCTGCCCACCTTGGCCTCCCAAAGTGCTGGGATTACAGGCATGAGCCATCATGCCCGGCCTGAGTTTTGAATATTAAGTCAATCTTATATTTCTGATATAAATCCCACTAGGCCATGGTATATTAGCCTTTTTATATGTCACTGTATGCAATTTGCTAATTATTTGTTAAGGATTTTTGTGACTATATTCATAAGAGATAGCCTGCAGTTTTCTTTTATTAATCTGGTTTGGTACAAGGGATAATGTGTCCTTATAAAACGGTTTGAGAAGCATCATTTCCTCTTTATTTTCTGAAAGAGTTTATGAGGGGCTGGTATTATTTCTTTCTGATATTTTCTTTTTGGGAAAGTTTTGTTTGTTTATTAATAATTCCATTCCTTTAACAGATACAGGACTCTAGAATTTTCTCTCTCTTTTTTACTTTTGTTACTTGTGTTTTTTAGACAATTTGTACATTTCACCCAAGTTGTTGAATTTATTGGCATAAAGTTACTTCTAATATTCTCTTATTATTCTATTGCTGTCTGTAGTATTGGAGCCAAGATTTTAATCCTGTCTGACTCCAAAGTTATGCCCTTTCTCCTGTGCAATCCTATTCTTGCTATGAAATGCAGTCTCTGGGATGGGTCATAGATGAAGTCCTAAGGAAGAAATACCTTAATAGCAATTTAAAGCCAGGTGAGATAGAAGGAAATTCTAATTTGAAGCCAGGTTTGCTAGAAGGAAATTCATGTATATGTATAAGAATCTGGGATCAAAGAGGCCAGGAAGTTGAGCTGAAGAGCTCAGGAAAGGCAGGAGGAAGAAGGTAGCCACTTTGTTTCCTTAAAGTAATTGAGTCATAGACTTGAACTGCCTAAGCATGCCAGAGTCTTACATGCTACCGAAGAGTGGGTCTGTGGGTTTGGGGATGGAGGTAAAGAAGAGGAGATGCTGCTTTACTGAATCTATGCACAATGTTTTGAGTGAGGTTTGCCTATAGCAACATGTCCTGAATGATGACTGAATTTCTTTCACCATTTTCTCTACTTATTCTACTGCAAAACTGTCACTTTTTTTCAGTAGGTATTGACAACATGTAACTTTAACTTGGCACAATCACATCATTTACTTACCCAAAAGTCATCCATCTTCCCTTCTTTCAAGAAGGCAGAGTTCACCTTCTATCTTAGAGGCAAAGGGTGCCAGACATTGGCTTTCCCAGCTTCCTTTGTAGCTAGGAGTGGCCTTTTGACTCATTTGAGTATAAAGAATGGTCTGACTGGGAAACCTCTGGGCAGAAATTTCCTTTTTTCTTTCTGATGGGCTTTCTCACAGTCCTGCCCTGGCTTCTTGTTTTTTAACTTTCTTATATGAGTATGGCAGGCCTGGGGCATACATAGTTCTCTTTGAACTATGAGGAAACAAAATTGAGTTTGTAAACCCAACATAGCAGAACAGATGGCAGAACAGAAGGATAGAAAGAACCTGGGTCCTTGATGATATCATTGAATATCTGAACCAGCTCTGGAACTATCTACTTCCAGGATTATTGATAACGTAGTAACTCTCTTTTTAAAAAGCCACTTGTTAGATGGGTATTCTGTTGTTAAGAGACTTACTATCTTAACTGATGTATCCATTAGGTCCACCTCTGTTCAGTGGTGTCTCCTGGTACCAAGATGTTTGTAAGATCAGAAATATAGGCAATCTAATAACATAGCAGTACTAAAATCCAAGATGGTCAAGAACATGCTTAGTACAACATAAATTTAAGATTATGAGCAAAATGAAAACACAAATTTAATTTTTCTCCTAGAGAACTTTAGAACGCTGTAAGAATATAACAATGGCTCTAGCCCAAAGATGCCGGTAGGGGAAACCTTCTCCAGCAGTGTAGGTTTTAAAAGTAAGAACTTTGTAAGATTGTGGGACACTCATAACATTCCTCTCTTTGTTATTTATACCATCTCTTGCCACTTTCTCCAGAACAATTGGCAGTATAACCTTAAAGTTACAAGGGACTTGTCACTTGCAAAAGGGTGGTAAAGAATAATAACTTTCACTTACAAAGGCAGCCTTCTTAAGGGAAGATGAGCCCAGAGGGATGGAAGATTGGTGAGATGAAAAGGGAGAGCTGCTACTACCTAGAGGAGAAAACTCAAGCAGCCAATCAACCTATGAAAAGAAGATCAGTCTCTCTCGTAATCAGAGTAATCAAGAAAATGCGCAGAAATAAAAATCCAAACTACAATATGATACTACGTAAAACTTATTCAAGGTACTATTATAGAAAGAAATAAATCTGAACATACCAATGGTTGGTGAGGATATGAAGCAATCCTAACTCACACACTGTGCTGGTGAGAGGGTAAACTGCTAAAACTGTTCTGGAGAACAATTGGTTTACCTGGTAAAGTTGAAGATATGAAACACTTCTACCCAGAAAACTCACTCCTGAGTCTGTATTCTATGGACCCAAAGGACATGCATGAGGACAAATGTATAAGAAGGTTCATAGGAGCACTGTTCGTAATAGTGAACAGTTGGAAATATTCTCATTATTCATCAGGAGTCGGGGATGAATCAATCAACTGCTGAGCATTCACACAGTGCAATACTACACAGCACTAAACATGAATGAGCCAGGGCTTCTCCACCGTTGAGTGTGGGGAGTTGCAAAAGATTGTACACAACATACCATCATTTATACAAGTTTAAAAGCCTGCTAAAGCAGACTATGTGCCCTTTGTGGGTACATCTATCACCTTAGTAGTATAAGGAGTTACACGGAAACTACAAAACCTGGTTCAGATAGTTGCTAGTTCCTACCTCTCTGGAGGTGGGAGGCAAATGGGATCGGGAAATGATACACAGGGGACTGTGGATGAATTTGTCATGTATTCTTTCTCAAGCTATGTGGTGGTCTGTTGGCCTTCACGGTCTCTACATTTTTTGTATAAATATGCCATCTGAAAATTGTCATTAATACTGTCTTAAAAGTAATGGGAAGCAGAGAAGTAAAGGATATTTGCATGGGAGAAGTCCTGAGGACTTGATGGTAGAAAGGTCGGTAGTGAAGGCAGGAGCCTCTGAATCAGAGACCTGCGTCTGAATCCCAGCTCTCCTGCTCACCCACTGTGGTGTGGTTTGAGGGGCAAGTTAATTAACTCTTGTGAACTTGATTTTCCCAGGTGCAAAATAAGAATAATGATATTTACTCTTACCTGAATGTGTCAGTTCAGTAATTAAATAAAATATTTTAAGTTCCTAGCGGCCTTAGTCTGTTTGTGTTGCTATAAAGGAATACCCGAGGCTGAGTACTTATAAAGAAAAAAATATTTATTTGGCTCATGATTCTGATGGCTGGAAAGTTCAAGACTGGGCATCTGTGTCTGATGAAAGCTTCAGGTTGTACATGTCATCTCCCCTTCACCTTCCACCATGAGTGCACCTGCCATGTCACCTTCGCCTTTCAGTCATGGAGATGGCAAGTGCAGAGATCACATAGCCGGAGAAGAAGCAAGGCAGGGGAAGTGCGGGATTCTTTTTCACAACCAACTCTTGTGGGAACTAATAGAGTGAGAACTCACTTACCCTCAGGAAGGGTGTTAATCTATTTATGAGAAATCTGCCCCCATGACCCAAACACTTCCCATTAGTCCCTACCTCTAACACTGGGATCAAATTTCAACAAGAGGTTTGGAGGGAACAAACATCTAAGCCATAGCACAAGCACAGTGCCTGAAACATTTTTAGGGAGACTATGCATTCTAGTTTATCTGGGATAATCTTGGTTTATATCTTCCAATCCCAAAAGTGTCCTGATTGGAAGATAAATAAAATGCATTGAAAACACTCCATGTAATTAATGTTAATCCCTTTTTTGGTTTTCACGTCCTTGGAAACAGTAAGTAATAGTCCTTCCTCTCTTTCCAAATGTATCTCATACCCTATCTATGCAGTGAAAGATTTACACATCCCTCCATGCTATAAGCTCTAAGTACCTAATCCAGTGGATTAAATAGCTACAGGATTCTTGCTCAAATTTCATTAAGCTCTAGAACCAGAGTAAACCAAAGAGTTCAGAATTGTTAAGAGTATAATGGGACAAAAAGTGTTAATGGCAAAGAGCAAAAAAGTTGCTAAAGAAATACGTTGAAAACTTGTGTGAGTACTTTGTGTGTGCCAGGTGGTTTCTGAGTCCTTCATGTGTAGTAACTCATATAATCCTTACAGACAAGGAACCTGAGGTCAAAGAATTAGTAAGTGCTACGAACCAAGGCAGACTGACCCCAGGGTCTATTAATTACATTTTCTATTGCCAAAGAGTCTACTATGAGGTAACAGGATTGAGTTTTAAAAAGAATTAGTTCAAAACACAGTGCTGAAATGAATATTGTCCTTCAAAGTAGCTCATTGAAAGGCGCTCTGTGGGTTCTCACTCTGTGGACTTTGCTTGGCATAACTAGACTCTTCTTTGTGACTTTCACAATCTGGGCATAAGCCCTCAAATACTGTCACTTTTTAAAAAATCTTTTCAGGTGGATGTAATTTTTCTAAAAGTGTCAAAAGTTGCTTAGAAATGCAAATTAAAACCATAATGAGATCCCCTACAAACACACTAGAGTGGTTAAATTAAAATAACTTCTATACCAACTATTGATACAGATGTGGAGCTGCTGAATCACTCATACATTACTGGTTGGAATGCAGAATGGTCCAGGCTCTTTGGACAACACTTTGACAGTTTCTTATTTAGTTAAGTATACACTTACCATATGACAGAAAAGGAAAATACAAACAAGCATGTCCACACAAACACCTGTATGTGGATGTTTATAGTAGCTTTACTGATAATAGCTTCAAACAGGAAATAACCCAAATGTCCATCAACAGGTGAGAAAACAAATCATTTTTGATATATTTATACACTGGAGTACTACTCAGCAATAAAAAGGAATGAATAACTTATAGATGCAACAAAATGGATATATCTTGAAAGTATTTGCTGAGTGAAAGAAGCCAGACAGAAAGCTTCAAATTATCTCATTTGATCTTTCCCCACACTATTGTCATCCTTATTTTGAAGGTGAAGAAACTGAGGCATAGAGCAGTTTTTAAGTTACATAGGCAGTAAGTTTTATAGAGCCTGACATTGAAGAGTGTGTTCTTAGTCACCGCACTACTCGGAAGGCTTCTACCAACCACAGCCCCTGTGACAAACGCTCAGACACTTCCCCAACCACCCCTGAGACACTTGGGCCAGTTGTAACAGAAATGGAATCAGCTGTCAGAAGGGTGTGACAACACTCCCAAACTGCAGTACCACTCTGATAAAGCCCATGCCAATTGCTAGGGACCCAGCCTGCCCTGCAGCTGAGCTCACCCAGGTTATACATCTCCACTCTTAAAAAATAAATTAGGCAGGTATCATGGATTATCTCTTTTAGAATCTGAGATTCCATTGAAAACACAATTGGATACAAGAGGGGGCTTGGTTTCTAATCATTGTTGTCCTCCTGCCTCCAAGAAGCTTTCAATTCCAATACCCTCAGGCCCAGGTCAGGTACCCCTCCTCATGACACCACAGTGTCCCACGCTTGTCTCTGTCTCAACCTGTCTTTGACCTAGTGCTTCTTTTATGTGTCTATTTTCTCCACGAGAATGTGAGTGGCTTGATGGTAAAAAGGGCTCTTACCCCAGTGCCTAGCACATCACAAATGCTCCAGAAATGTTTATGAAATAAAAGAAATGAATATCTACTTACTATGTAAATTGGCCATCCAATTAATAAATAGACATTTCTTGATTATTTATAATTGGGCAGTTCAGTGGAGGATACATGTAAGAAACTGTTCTTGCTCATGGAATTTACTCACAAATTTTATTATCCAAAAACAAAAACCAGAATGTGAAGCAGAACATATACCAGGTACTAAAAGAGTGGCCCCTACAGTAAGTTCTGGTGAAGGAGGGAGGGACCATGCAGGCTGAGGAATCTGGGAGGTTTTTGATCTGGACATGTCTGTGTCCCAGGTATTTAGGGTGGAACATGGAAGTAATCTGGAGAGTGGTTTTGTCATTGCCATGGCTGGAAAAAGTCACCTCTAACTAGAAGAAGGGAAGCATCTAACTGGCATGAGACGGCATCTTCAGTTTCACTGAGCTCCCATAATAGTGGAAATTACAAGTTCAGGACTCTGGTCAGACCACATGGGGAGTTTCATATCTTTGCCCGGGAAGATTTGCAAATGTATGCAGTTTCAAAGTAAAGTCACCATGTATTAGCCAGGGCAGGCCAGGCTTAGGTATCTGTCTGCTCCTGTGGCCACCAATTATCCTCTGACCTTCCTCAACCTGCATATAAGCCCCTCCCCTTCTCCTGGAGAAACAACCCAAAGTCCCCTCTAGTTACTGAATCTAGACCCAAGGCCAGCACCTTTGGGTGATGGACATTCCTTGCCACATGTCTGGATATGATTATGTTGGGGCTGATAACAAGTCACCTCTTCTCCCCACTTTCACACACACAGTGTACAGAGATGAGCAGGACAAGGCAAGCGGAATAGTGACTTCCATGAGGGGCAAGGAAAACTGTCAGAACATGGCAGTCCCAGGTCTCTGGCAATGATGGAATCCTGCTCAGTTGACCTAGAATAGAGACCCTGCCGTTGTCCTGAAGGAATCTCCCTGACTAGACCTTGATTTTTCTCCAAGGGAAGAGCCCTTTGTCCATCGACCTCCATGGCCCCTGACTTTACTTTCTAAGATGCTCCTCCACATTCATTATCCTCCACATCACCTCGGTCGTGGGCATGGGGGTGCATGCATCCTTTGGGTGCTGTCCAACTTTCATAGCTTTTTTTTTTTATGCTTATGCAAGTGTGGATACCAGGAGCTATTTTGGGATTCATACAGTCAGTGGCCTTTCTAACTGTACAATTCTCTAAAAAAATTCTAATCTGTTTTCTTCCAGTCAACTTCCAATGCTCAGAATCATAACCGAACTTCTATGCTGGACATAGTTCTCACGCCTGGATTCACGCCTCTCTTTCTCGAGTTTGTGGAGGCTACATTGAGGACATCTCAAACAATAGGCTGGAGGAGGATGGCAGAAGCCTCATCTCCTGCTAGTTCTGGTTCAGGAGCAATTTACTTTTCTAACGATGTAAACTCTCAAACTTCTGGGCATGTTTTCTTCCCTTTCATTCCTACTCTTGAATGCCAGAGCTTATATCTCTTATTACTCATATAGATGAAACTCATCTTTCTGGCTCTTGTTCAGATTCTTTCCTTACAGCTGGATGTTCTGTAAACACTTTGCTGGTTTCCATGTTAGGGAATGTGACAGGTTTATCAGAGATTTTGCAACTGCTTGACATGGATCTCCTTCTTTCCTGCCTCCAGTGTCTCTCTCTGCTGCTCATCACCAGACCCTTAAACCAGTGCCACATATTTTAGGTTTTTGAACCTACTTTAAAGTGTCAAGCACAACAAAAATTTATTCTTGCTTAAGTAACAGTGTAATTTTGATTTATTGACCACTAGGCAGCTCTTTTCCACATGATGATTCAAGGAGCCAGCTTCCTTCCCTCTTAAGAGTCTATGAAACCCTTGACCTTGGGTTATCATCTATACCAACTGGTAGCAGAGGATAGAAGGCATGGTTGAGAGGAAGCATATCTTTTATCTTAAAAATCTGCAAGCAGAATACATCAACATCCTTTCACATTTCATCAGATAAAACTGCTGTATGGCCATACCTAATTACAAAGACTGGGAAATGTAATCAGCCATGTGCCTAAAACGAAGACAGAGATGGAGATTTGGGTGAATAGCTTGTGATTTCTGCCACAGGAAATGGTTGGGCCACGCAGGAAATTTTGTATTATGGTCTGGTAGGGTCTTTTTGCCAGGGGGCATTGTTTGTACTTGATACAAAGAAGACCATGTCCAGAGACATGTCTGGGACCGGAATATCATCAAGGTCATTGTGATTGGGCTTCCCATCTGGAATGGACTTGCTAAAGGACTCCAACGTTTATTACACAAGCTTATTAAAACTTGCTGATGGTAGATATGCCTCGCCCAGGACACTGTAGCAGAATGCTGATTTTGTGGGTCCTTGTCTTTCTCCCCTTCCCTGGGTAATCCTGTTCTGATCCAAATGAGTAAGCTCCTAGCACTTGACACGTGTTTCTTGTCCCCAGCTGTGGTCTGTATGCTCTCATTTAGCTCAGGCTGGCTTATTTAATTAAAAAAAAGAAAACCTGATGCAAAATGTCTTGGTAACATAACTTTTTAAATATAATATTGGGGAAGTTTAGAATCAAAGGCTTTATAATAATAATAATAATACCTACTATTTACTGAGTGTTTACTGTATACCAGGCATTTAATAGACATCTAACTTAATACTTGAAATAATCTCATAAGGTAGATATGCAATTAGATGAATGGTTGGAGGAAAAGAGAAAATTTAAGTATATCTAGCAACTGTTTTTAAATAGCTGAAGGACTGTCATGTGGGAGTAAGATGTGTATTCATTCCACATTGTCTCCCAAAACAAAGCTGGGACTTCGGACATTGTAAGTCATTGGCAGACTTAGGCTTAATGTAAGGAAGAACTTTCTAACAGTTAGAGCTGACTGAGGTAGTCTGGGCCAGCTCGTAAGATGGTCATCTCCTTGCCTTCAGGAGTAAAAGATCACATTTTGATACTTGGAGGGTGGAAGTTGAGGAAACTCAGCCATCTGTTCACCCATCTATCTATTTTTGCTTGCATGCATTCACCAGTTATTAATTGAGGCCCAGGAACTACGCAGGGTGTTAGTTGGGGAAGATGCCTTTAAGGACCTTGAGATCCTATGAGTCTCTGACTCTCAGCCTGTAATATGGCCCTCAACACTCGGATTCCCTGTTACAATCTTCTGGGTACATGATCTAGAAGTCTACTGTGAGCTATCTTCTTGAAGAAAGCCACAATTTAAGGCTAATCTGACTTTAAAAAAAAAAGTAAGTTCTGTTAACCAGTATGGTTCATCCACTTGGATTAATTGTGGAAAAGAGCAATCTGAACAAAATTAGAAAAGCAAGTTGTTTTTAAAGGCATTAATGGGACTAAAGATTCTATCAAGCAGAGGTCTTCAGGGATCTGATTTAATAAATTTATAAAGTTCTTTGTAGCACTCTATCATAATGGTCAATGTTTATTTATATATGGATGTCCCTGAGAGAGGTGAGCACAGAGCAGATTCACAGATGGGCTTAGACAGCTCCAGTCCTATCTGTGGGACTTCCCTCATTCAGGAAACCAAGATTCTACCACAGTTTCTTTTATTCCATGTTCTTGCACACTTGGGAGAGCCATACATCCCCTCTGACCTTGGTTTCTCATCTGCAGTCTAAGGGGACCGAGGGAAAGGATCTCTAGGACCTTTCCAGTTTGAACAGTACATAATTTTATCATTCTTTTTATTCATTTAGAAAATCCTGAAAACTATGGTTTATTCTGGGTCATAGTTTCTAGCTTAGGGGAGGCCTATAATCACATAAACACATCCTTTAGAGACAGCCCTCTGAGAAGTATGATGTGCATTTCAAGGAAATGCATTGGAAACACGCCAGTCTTTGGTCAAACGTTGCTTTGGAGGCCAGGCCATGGCTGGCCACCTCAGTCAGATTCAATGCCCCAAATGGACCTGTTTTAGACAATTTCTGTTTTTTTTCAGCAAATGGCATTGCATGGAGAAGAGCAGAAATGAAAGATACTCATGAGAACTTGACAGAGGTGCCATGAAAAAGCTGAGCACATGGAGGAGGAGAAGAAAGGCTGAGCCAGGAAGATGGGCTCTGGTTACTTCTTCCCTACCCCCTAGGAGCCTTCACTCTGGCTGCATAACAATCACACTATTTTTTAAGTTGTTCTCCCAGCAGATACACTGTCTGAGAGGAAATCTACAGCCCTGTGTCCACTGGAGCATTGCGTGTACATGATTCAATTAACCTTTAAGGTGGCTCGGGAAGTTTGTGCAATAGGAGAGCCATGCCTTAACTGGCAGCCTGACACAGACAATAAAGTTTAATCAGATGAGGAGGGCATCAGAGACATCATTAGCATCCTCTACTGAAGACTACATGGAGTGTAAAAGTTGTTTCATTTCTGCTGGAGAAGTAAGGGAAGAGGAAACCTGGTTCACATTTCCTGCATGTTTTGCTTACTAAATATTACATTTTCCAACTATAAACATCAAGCAGGCGCAGTATTTTGGTGTGTGTACAGTTTCCAACCTAGCTTTTACTGCTCTGCGATCCGCCACATGATCATTTCTCTGTTATTAAAACTTTGCATTTCACAAGAGCTGTTTTGGAAGAACAAACGTAAATAGAGGCAGTTGGAGTGATTCCTTCTCAAGAGTTTCAAATGAATGGGGCAGAAAGGAAGTGAGACTGTGTGCTGGAGAAAGCCTAGAGGAGGGTGGCCTTTTGTGTGTGTGTGTGTGTGTGTGTGTGTGTGTGTGTGTGTGTGTTTTAACTTTCACAAGAGTAGCAGTTGGGGAGAGGAACTCTGGAAACCATGGAAATGAGTATAGGGTCCATGTCTGGATCCTCTCTTATTCAGAATAGTTGTAAATCTTAGCCTTTCCAGAATTCTTGCCCAAATAAGAAGAGAAGAGAAGGGAAACTAACATTTACAGAATGCCTTCTGTGTTCTAGGTGCAGACCAGATGGTCTCCCTGCTTATCACAAGCAGTCCTGGGAATGAAGTCTTATTATGCTGCTTTTCTAGATAAGGAAATTGAGACAGAAAGTTTGCAAAAGTTGTTGAGAGGGCCAGCCAGTAGGTGAAGGGCTTGAATTCCACTTCAACTCTGCCTTTCTCTTCTACCGCATTACAAGAAAGAGTAATAGACTTCTTCAAATAGAATCTGGCAAAAAAGCTTCTGTCTACTAAGTGAATCATCTTCCCATTTTCCTGCAACAGATAAACAAAATGCCTACCAACTGAATTTGTTTGCTAACTAATGTACATTTAAAAGAGCTTTGAAATGTGCAATACTAAAAATGAGCAATTAATTTTCACTTATACAAAGGCACTTAAAATTAAATAGAGCTAGACCAATGTAGGTGTGATTATTCCTGCTTTGTTGTAAATTCTTTTGGAATCAACAAATTGTCATCAAACATAGAGCAAATGCTCACTATGAACAAAATACTGAGGACAGTGGAGAAAAAAGAAGTGGAAAAAGCCTCAGTGCTTTTGAGGAAAGGAGACAAGGAAAGAGAACAAAAAGTAGATGCTACATGTACCATGTTCACACCATGCACACACACGCATCCAAACATGCACATGTATACACTCACACACATGTAGCACAGAATCACACATTACTCAAGGCACTAGGAATATGTGCTAAACCAGATAAACACAATATCTGCACTTATGGAGCTTACAGACTTGAAGGGAAGACATCCCTCGAATAAATAATTACAAGTTTGAAGAGGAGGGAGAAATCAGATCAGGAGGGGCTTATTGAAAGCAGAAGGACTTGGGAATACTTCAGAGCGCTGGCTCTGTGAGTCCCAAGTTGGGCAACAACTCAGCGGCTCCATTTAAGCCTCTAACTCCAGGATAGAATTTGATGCTCTGCAAGGCCCTCTCTTGCAGCTCCATTACAAACTGTGACTTTGAATGTCATGGAACGCCACTGTCCCAGACAGAAGGGGGGATGAGACTAACTTTATATGTAGAACCCTGAGGGCCACCGTCCTATATCCTTCCCCTGCCTCACCACCCAGCACACTTTCCCTGCTGGACCACAGTCCGGGTACTTTGGACAGCTCCCCCAGCACACCTCTGACCTCATTGTCATCAGTGCGCTTTAGGTCACTTCTCCCCTTCAGTATCCCCTCCTACCCTGGGCCAGGCTTTTGGTGCCCCCTGACCCTTATGCCAACAGGGCAGAAGGCTGAAGGTACTCTCACCTAATCTTTGACCATTTCAGCTGCAACCTCTGGATATAGTGCATTAGTGGAAAATACCCATGCTGGTATGGAAAAGGTGAGAATTTGAAGGCAGAAGGAGAAAGAACAGCATGAATGCAGGTGTCTAGGAATTTGGGGGAGGGGAGGGAATAGGAGGCTGGACTTAAAGGGAGGGGGACCTTTACCCCACTTACATGTTAGACCTCCCTCAGTGTCAAATAGACCCTGGGGCAGGAATGGAAAGTTTGAAGGGCAATGTGATGCTTAAGCTCAGAAAGCTCCCACCCCACCCTTAGATGCATGTCTCTCCTAATTCCTCCATTTCTGGGTTCCATTCAGGCTGTTTCTCCCCTGACTGAAGATACAGGAATAGTCTGATGAAGCAGTAACTCAGCAGAAATAATGATGATGGTGATGATGATGATAACAATGATAATAACTGAGGAAAGAATCTTTTATAGAGCTTTTTATTTTCCATTTTTGTTTTCGTTCTGTCTCAGATGAGCATCAGCTAATTGATCTTTCTGGCATCCCTGTGAGGTAGGTAAGAATTAGAATTTCTTCTCAAGAAATATCCAGCTTATTAGTAACAAAGGAGGGGGTTGATACACTGTTTAACTGACTGGCTTTTCCTATCTGAAGCTTCGAACACAGAAGTTCAGCTCTGTTCATGGAGCTCTTGTGATCAACACATGAGCAAGCAAACAAACAAAAAACTCTTCCCGAATGTTGAGATTGCTCCCAACTTCATAGACATTGACATTGGCTGACTAGGATCTTACTAAAGGTTAGCCCTTATTAGCTCTGAGGCCTTGAATATGTCCCTTAGTCTTTCTGGCCTCAGTTTCTCCATCAATGAAGTGGGAATATGAATACCTTATGTTGCAGGAATATTGTTTGAATCAATAACAAATATGCAGTTTTGGGTTTTTGACAAGCCCCTAAAAATAAAAGAAATAGAACCCAATGTCTATAGGAGAATAATAGGTAAAGTACAAGATTGTCAGAAGCCTGGAAAGTCTTCAGGGTCTGTACTACCTAGGATGCACCTTATTCCAGACTGCCTTGCCTCTCCTCTACACTCATCAAATCTCAGCTCAACAATGCTCCTTTTCTTAAGGACTTGTTTTTCTTTCAAATTATATGATTAACTAGTTTTGGACAAAGCAATGAATGGCTATAAGCAATATAAAAATATGGCATAGCTCTTCTAAGTAACCATTTATGTTTAAACACTGAGTTTCCAAGCAATCCAATTTTTTGTTTCTATTTTTTAATTTTTTTATATTTTCATGTTAGATATTGTTCTCTTTGCATGTGTTAATTTTATTTATTCTTACTTTACATAAAGTAAAATGCACTCTCCTTGGTGTATAGTTCTGAGGTTTTACAAATGCCTAGAGTTAGGTAACCACAACAAAGATACCAAACATGGCTATCACATCTCCAGAATTTTCCTTTGGATTCAACTGTTTTCCCACCTCCAAGCCCTGGCAACCTTCAATCTGTCTTTACAGCCTCGTTTTCTCCAGAATGTTATATGAGTGGAATTTTAGAATATGCAGCATTTTGAGTCTGTCTTCTCTCACTTGACATAGTGCATTTGAGATTTACTCACGTTGATTCCTGTATGAATAATGTATTCCTTTTTACTGCTGAGTAGTATTCCATTGTATGGCTGTTTCACAATTTATCCACTCATTACTTAAAGGGCTTGCTTTTAGTTTTGAGTATTAATAATGAACAAAGCCATCACAAACATTCACATTCATGTTTTCTGTGAACCAATGTTCTTATTTCTCTTGGATAAATAACTGATTGTTGAGTTGTATAGTAAGTGTATAGCTAACTTTATTTTTTTTTAACTACCAAACCAACAGAGAGGATATATTACTTTGCATTCTCATCAGCAATGTTTAAGAATTTCAGGAGTTCCACATCTTCACAAGCTCTTGGTATTGCAAGTTTCTCTTATTTTAGCATATAATGGGTATGTGGTAGTACCACCTTGTAGAGTTTCCCTTTATCAAGTTAAGAAAGTTCTCTTCTTTTGTCAGACACTTTTACTACACCTATTGAGATGATCATTTTTTTCTTTCATTTATTAATATGATAAATTACATAAATTGATTTTCAAATGTTGGCTTAGACTTTCATTCTAGGGATAAATACTAATTATTCATAATGTATTATTATTATTACCATTATTTTGTAACAGAGTCTCGCTTTGTAGCCCAGACTGGAGTGCAGTGGTGCGATATTGACCTGCTGCAACCTCCGCCTCCTGGGTTCAAGTGATTCTCCTGCCTCAGCCTCCTGAGTAGCTGGGATTACAGGTGTATGCCACCACACCTGGCTAATTTTTGTATTTTTAGTAGAAACGGGGTTTTACCAGGTTGGCCTTGAACTCCTGGCCTCAAGTGACCTAACCATCTCAGCCTCCCAAAGTGCTGAAATTATAGGCATGAGCTATTGTGCCCAGACTTACTGCTGGACTTTGATCTGCCAAATTTTGTTTAGAATTTTTTTTTTTTGTAGGCATTGGTCTATAGTTTTCTTGCCTTGTAGTGTCTTTGTCTGGTTTTGATATTAGGGTAATGCTGGCCTCTTAGAAATAAAGCAGCCACAGACAGTAAGTAAGTGAATGGGCATAACTGTATTCCAGTAAATATTTATAAAACGAGGTGATAGGTTGGAGCCCACAAGCTGTAGTTTGCCAACCACTGGCTCAGATTATTGATTCGAGACCCCTTTTTGTTTATAAACATTTAATGATACACATTTTCCTCTAAGCACTGTTTAGCTGTACTTCACAAATTCTAAAATGTATTTTCATTTCCTCTAGTTTAAAATAATTTCTAATTTTCCTTGACACTTCCACTTTGACCCATGGGTTACTTTAAAGTGTGTTGCTTAATTTTTAAATATTTGAGGATTTTCCAGATATTTTCCTATGACTAATTTCTGGTTTAATTCCATTATGGTCAAAGAACATACTTTGTAGGATTTCAATTCTTTTACATTTGTTAAAGCTTATTTTACTATCCAAGGAACCATTTATATTGGAGAATGTTTCATGTACACTTGAAAAGAATGTATATTCTGTTGTGTGTGTGTTTTTTTAAATGGACTGTTCTATTAATATCAATTCGGTCAAGTTAGTTAACAGAGTTATTTAGTTCTTCCATATCCTTGGTGACTTTCTATTTACTTGCTTGTGGATTACTGAAAGGAATATTAAAGTCTTCAAATATACTTTTGAATTTGTCTGCTTATTTTTAATCTCTGTCAAATTTTGCTTCATGTATTTTGAAGTTCTGCTGTTAGGTGTATATACATTTAGGATTTTTATATCTTCTTGACAATGGCCCTTTTGTAATTACATAATATTCATTTTTATCCCTGGAAATGTTACTATTCTGATATCTTTTTTGTGTGATTCTAATATAGCCACACTATCTTTCTTTTGATTACTATTCACATTGTGTAGATTTTCCCATACTTTTATTTTTAACCTATTTATATTTTTTTATTTAAATTGCTTTCTTTTGGACAGCATTTAGTTGTCTTCATTTTTTATCCAATCTGATAGTGTCTGTCTTTTAATTTAATTATTGAAATGACTGACTTTAGTAGAAACAGGGTTTTACCAGGTTTATTATTTGTTCTCTCTTTTTGTTTACGGTTTATTTTTTCTGTTTTTGTTTCTTTGTTCCTTTTTTCTGCCTTTTCTACCTCATTTGAAGTGATTTGAAGATCTTTGGCATTCCATTTTGGTTTATCTATTGTCTTTTAGACTACATCTTTTTGCATTTTTTTTTTTTACTGTTGTCTTGGGGGTTACAATATTGATAACATTTCATAGTCTATATAGAGTGAACATTTTATAACATCAGATAAAATACTGAACTCTTACAACCACATAGATATTTTCACTCTCTCCACCTTTAATGTATACTTGTCACGTGCTACATGTGCATATGTTGAAAACCTACCAGGCAATGTTAGGCTCTTTGCTTAATAATCATACATATTTTAAATAACCTAAGGGAAATAAAATAATCTATTATAGTTACGCAAACATTTTTCATTTCTGTTGCCCTTCCTTCATTTCCGAAGTTCCATGCTTCCCTTTAGTATTATTTCCCTTCCGCCTGAACAACTTTCTTGTTTTAAAGCATTTCTTTTAGAGTAAGTCTGCTGATAATGAATTCACTTAACAGATTTCTCTTTGTCTGCAAATACATTTATCCTGAAGGATACTTTCACCGAGAATTCTGACAGTTCTTTTCTTTCAGTACTTTAAATATGTTGTTTCATTGTTTTCTGGCTTCCATGGTTTCTAATGGAAATTTGTACTTATTCAAATTCTGCTTCCCCTACGTATAATGTACCATGATTCTCTGGCTGTTTTCAGAATTTTTGTCCTTTATCTCTGGTTTTCCATAGTTTTGATGTGGTTCTCTTTGACTTTATCCTGTTTGGGGGGTTCACTGAATTCGAATCTATACATTTATGTCTTTCATCAAGTTTGGGCAGTTTTCAAATGTTATTTCCTCAAATAGTCTTTTTCTGCTACAATCTTGTTCTACTCTTTTCTTGTAGGACTCTAATAACACAATTGCCAATATTTTGATAGTGTTCTTCAGTTCCCTGAGGCTTTGTTCATTTTTTTTTCAATTATTTTTCTTTTTGTTCTTCAGGTTGGATAATTTCTATTCATTTGTCTTCAAGTTCTCTGATTCTTTCCTCTCTCATCTCTATTTTGCAATTTAACCCACACAGTGGGTTGTTCATTTCAGATATTGCGTTACACAGTCCTAAGATTTTCATTTGGCTTTTAAAAATAGTTTTAATTTATCTATTGAGAACGTTTGTCTTTCTATCCTTTCAAGAGTGTGATTATAATAGCTCATTTCAAGTTTCTGTCTCATAGTTCCAATATTTGGGTATCTTGGTATTGGTGTGTGTTGACTATCTTTCCCTTGAGAATTGATCACATTTTCCTGGTTTTCCATATGTCAAGTAATTCTGGTTTTTGGTTTTTATGGTGTGACTCTGGGTCATGTTAAAAATCCTTTGGAGAACCTTGAGTATTTTTGTCTTGGTAGTCGATAAAACCAGTTAGGTTCATTCCACAAGTTCTGTCTCACTTTCTGTGGGAGGAAGTGCTGATGTCAGTTTGGTTCTCACGTCTGCCTTAGGCCTTCCCCATGTGTGAGCTTCTTGGGGGTTAGTCTGGGACTCGGTGTTGGCCTGTATTCAGTTCTGACCTTCTTTATCTTGCTTTTGTTTTCTTCTGTACCTGTGCAGCTTATGGTGGAGTCCAAGACTTGTATCAATTTAGACACAACATTGGTGGCATTCTTTTATTCAGCTCTCTCTGCTGTGGGGCTTCTACCATAGTCTCTTGCTTCCTCCAAGTGGCTACTTTTCCCAACCCTGTGGCCAGAGGGACACAGAACGTCTCAGAGCTTCATCTGCCCCATGATACTGTACAGTTCCATGACACAAGATGCCCTTGGGGCAAGCAAAGAAAACGGAATGGGATTTTCCTTATGCTCTTCAGAAAACAGGGCCATAGTCTCCCTGTCCTGCTTACCAGAAAGTTGGGTTTTCTTTTGGAATTTTAGATACTCAAGCTGCCACCACCATGCAGCACAGCTCTGAGCCAAGGGCTGCCCTTAGGATGAGGGGCCAGGAGAGAAAAAACAAAAACAAAAACAAAAAAAAACAAAGAGAATTTTCCCATGCTCTCCAGCTCTCTGGGGCCCTTTTCCTGATCATCTGACAAGAAAGACAGTAGCACTTTTCTCAGAGTTCTGCTGCCTACATTGCAGTACAGCAGCACTGGAAACACCCATAGATCAAAGCCAGTTCATAATACAGGGTAATAATGGTATCTTACCCCTGTTACAAGTCATTTATCAAGATTTGGCTCTTCCCTTTCCCAAGCCTTCTGATGTTTTGTTTCCAGAATTATCAGGTGGTAGTTGCTTTTTGTATTTTGTCCAGTGTTCTTAGCTGCATTTAGTGGAAGAGATTGGCTGTAGTGGACTTCTTCCATCTTGGCTAATGCCAGAGGTGTTACTATAATGTTTTAATTCAGATGGTTGCTTTTAGTGGTGGAAGCACCAGTGTAGTAATAGTTTGCAGATACTTCTTACCCCATCATGTTTTACTAAGTCTACTCTATCTGTATCCCAAGCAGGCTGTGGAAATAGCCAGAAAGTCAGGCCAGGGCATATTAACCTGCTGTTCACATAGTGTAAACCCTTAGGGCTCTTCATCTCTCCCAGAATGGAAATCTCACCAGTAAAGACAAAAATCAAATGTATACTAAACCATGAAACATCTATTATGGGTTTAATTTTGTATCCCACCAAGGACATGTTAAAGTCTTAACCCCCAGTACCCGTGAATGTCACTTTGTTTGGAAATAGGGTCATTGCAATTGTCATTCAAGTTACAATCTGGTTATACTGGAGTAGGGTGGGTCCTTAATTCAGTATGACTGGCACCCTGATAAGGAGATTCAGACACAGATAAACAGATGGAAGGTGACCATGTGATGATGGAGGCAGAGACTGGAGTTTTGATGCCACAGCTGAGGAATATCTGGGGCTCCCAGAAGCTGGAAGAGGTAAGGAAAGGTCCATTTCTAGGGGCTTTGAAGGGAGCATGGCCCTGCCAACACTTTAGTTTCAGGCTGCTGGCCTCCAGACTGTGGAGAGCAAATTTCTGTAGTTTTAAGCCACTCAGTTCTTCCTACTTATTATTACCGCCCTTAGAAACCAATACATCCCGTCTGGGAAAAGTGCACTGTGCAAGTGAATAACTGAGCACAGTAAGCAGCCCCTGGAAATTTCTAAATGACTTTGGCACAGCCCTGGAGGCTGGCAGAACAGCCGACATTCTCCAGAGAGTAGAGGACAGCGATTGGCAATTGCTCCAAAGCAGGGCCTGTGCCCTTGGCTGGTTCCCTACTGTGGCCAAGCATTTCTCACTGGAAAGGACTGCCCAGCTGGCCTCTTCTTGCACACTAGCACCACCCACCCCACTCTACTCACATAGGCCCTCTGGCTGCTGCTGTGGAGTTGGCTAAGGGATCACAGGGAAGCCACATCAGCTGTTTATGGCTAGACTACAGAATCTAAGGTCTCTCCTACTCAAAAGCCTGCATGGGATCTCTCTTACCATCCTCATTCCCCTGCTGAATTCTGACTCTTCACTCAGCATTCAAGGCCTCCAAGACCTGGTCCCATACTCCTGTTCCATCTACCATAGCTCCCCACAGCATCACCCTCCTCTCTAACCAGGGGTCTTGTGGAAATCTTGAGGGCTGAAGTTCCCCAAACCTAGCTCTCATCTGAGACCCTTGGGAACAGGTTACAAAGACAGATCTCCATACCCACCACAAGACATTCTAATTCTTAAATGGGAGCATGGAATCTGTATTCTTAACAAGCGCCCTGAATGATTCAGATGGGACTTTCAGCACTGCCCTTTTTTATAGAAGTCTTTCCATAAACTTGTGGGAGGAGGGGTAGGGCAGCAGCCTGAGGAAGGACACAACCAGGGCAGAAAGAAACAGTTTTTCAGGACAAGGAAGACTTACAGGATTGGAAACTGAGGAAGAAGCTGTCCAGGAGGAGGGAGAAATGCAGGTGAAAGGAAGAAGATGGAAGGCATAGTTCTGCAGAAACAACAAGGGCCTAGGGGGATGGCCTGCAAGGAGAGGAGATGGGGCTCACCTGGGACTTGAGAGGAGGCAGGGAGACTGGAAGAACCAGAGGCAAAGGTATAGAACACTTCCTTTCTCGGCTATGACTTCTGTTAGAGTTAGTGCAGAAGATTTTCAACATACAGGGAACACGGAGCTGAATTGGTGGCCAGAGGAACACAAGATGGCCCTGGGGTGGGCATCTTATGGAACCAAATAAAAGGAAAATGCAAACTTGCCTAAGGGAGAAGCTGAAGGCTGCAGGAGGATCTGTGAGAAGATGAAGGTGATGGACTTGGGCCTGTACTGACCAGGGGAACCAATGAGTCAGGGGAGAGATGAGCTGGGAGGGCCTGGGAAGGTCAAAGGGAAAGAAAGTGCTGAAGGTGAGGGTCTGGCTGGGGAAGACCGAGGTTCCCTTGAAGAACCTATTACCCTCTTGCTGTGTGATTCTGGAAAAGTCACATAACCCTCCAGCCTGAGTCTCCTCATACTCTAAATGATAACTCAGCTTTATAGGTCTCCCAGGAGGATCAGATAGGAAAGTAAGTTAAAAAGATTTTTTTTTTTTAAAAAAAGGTCTACAGATAAAAAGTTAATGACTGCTATTTTTATTATTGGTATTCCAAGAAATCAGATATTGTCTTCTAATGAACATGGCTATTCAACCACTCTAGGGCAGTGAGAAATCATTGAACCATCATGTCATAAGAATCAATTCAACATGCAGTCTTCCTAAGGCAGATTATATTGTGATAAAATTTAAGGGCATTTATCAGGGTTGAACAGACACTTCTTATAGAACCAGTTGGGAAAAACGTGCTGCAGAAACATCAGAGACTGAATGATACCTCTCAATCAATGGCGTGGTTTTCAATAATTGATATCATGTCTCTGATTATTGTTTCACAGTACTTTGCATGCTCCCCCATTACAAACTCATTTTATGACAATGTTAACATACAGATGTTACTTTAATCTGTTTTTTAATTCATCTCAGCTACCCCACAAGAACATTTTCAAGTGATTTGTTTATTTAGTAGCACCTCATTTATTGCAAAAGTATTTTCTTTTATCACTGCGAAAGTGCTAGTGAAATTTGCAAGTGGCTTCTCTTTCATTTCTAAGTTCACCCAGAGCCGAGGAATATTTGCTGTTCTTCTCCTCAGGACCAGGATCACATTTCTGTCTTTTGTGGTTGGATTGGCTATTGTCATTCTGCACCAACCACATACTGCAATGTATCTCTTATTTGTTTCTCTCTTTTTTTTTTTTTTTTGTCAAAAGTGTGAATATTGAGACCAGATTGGGTTCACTGTCAGATGAGAGTCACCTCCTTAGCACCCATCAATCATTTTCTCAGTGAAACTTGACTCTGTCTTTCAGTCCATCTCTACCTCTGAGAATGTTTGTTGAAAAATTATACAGTTGAATTTACATTGGAGTGCAGGTCTGCATTTGGGATCAGAGTATTTTTGGTGTATCTATTCCTAAGGGGTCTTAGAGATCAGCTCTGGGAAGGCAAGATGGGCTTCATTCTAGACAGTATCACTTCTGGCGCTAGTCCAGTCCTTAGCTCCAGGGTGACATTTCCAGTTGCACCTGGGCATCTTCCCATAGCTCTCAGCCAGCTCAAGCTCATATATTCCAACATGAAGGCATAATCTTTCTCCCAAACTGGCTTTTCCTCCAAGACCCCCAATAATCTTGATGGCTGTCTTGTTCTGTTTTGTGCTGTTATAACTGAATACCATAGACTGGGTAGTTTATAATAAACAAAAATTTATTGTCTCACAATTATGGAAACTGGTTCAAGACTGAAAGGTCAGCATCTGGTGAGGGCCATCATGCTGTGTCATCTCATGGTGGAAGGCAGAAGAACAAGGGACAGCAAGAGAGGCCCAAACTCATCCATTTATTAAAAACCTATTCCTACAATAACAAACCTGCTTCTGCGATAATGACATTAATCCATTTATGGGGGCAGAGCCATCATGGCCTAATCAACTCTCATTAGGCCCCATGTTCCAGCACTGTTGCCCTGGGGATTAAGTTTCCAATACATATGTCTTAGGGAACACATTCAAGCCATAGCAATGGCCCTCCAGGCTTTCCTTCATCCTTCACAACCTGTCAGATACCGTGGTCTGCAGACCCTTCCTGCTCAGACTCTTGGCTATCTCATCTTTTAAGCCCATTTCTCCTGCCATCTCTGTCCAGGCCTCCTCCTTCCCCCTTGGATGATGGTGGTAGCTTCCTACTAGTCTAGCACCTCTAGCCACCAGCCTTGCTCCCTCTAATCCCTCTCACAGGCCAGGGTAGAGTTTTGATGGAACACTAGGCCCCTCCCTTGCTCAACAGACTGCAGTAGCCCACTTTTCTTATAAGAAAGTAAAAAATTCTTTAATCTTCCATTTCAGCCCCTAAACAGACCAGCCTTACCTTATTTCTTCTCTAGCTGTATACTTTCTCAAGATTGGTTTAGAGCTTCCACAAGCACAAAAGTTAGTAGCTTAGGCCAGTAAGGGCATATTTGCTGTTCAGGTCACAGTGAGTCAGCAGGTGGTGGTAGGGGTGAGGGGGAGATTTTCTGCTCTGCCCAGTCCTCAGGACTCTGGCTCATTCCACCTGTGGCTTCTTATTCCTTCAGGCTATCAGAGTCTTCTATTCAGCTTCCTAAAGAGGAAATAGAATGCGAATCACTTGGGAGATCAATGCTCCAGTCCTAGAAGTGGCAACTTATGCCTTCTGCCATATCCCATTGGTCAGGATCAGCCACATGACCACCCCAGTACAGTGTCCACTAGAAAGTATAACCCAGGCCCAGGCTGACCAGGAGAATACAGATATGGTGAGCAGCGGTGCCTCACCACACTTCCCACGCTTCCCCAGGCCACTCACCTGCTGTCTTCCTTCTGGAGTTTTCTGTTGCTGAGAAACAAATGCAGTGGATTGACAGAGACTGAGAATAGACCCCTGAAGGCAGAAGAGCAAAATGTGACCTGGAGAGCTGACCTCAGGCCTCTGTCAAGACCAGACAGGCTGAAGGTGCTGGGCGCTCAGATCTACTTTCCTCATTTCTAGCTGTCTAACCAGTCCCCTCACACAGAACAAATGTCCCACAAGATGCATAACCTCCCATAGGAACCAAGGCAGGGCTCTTCAGAATGGCACAGACTCATGTCAGAGCAGGAAAGTAACTAGTGCATCGGGCACAGTGCTTGATAGATGTCAGTGGCCTGAATGACATCCAGAGTTTATAATAATGAAATGGGAAAGCCAAGTCAGAAATGGCTCTATAAGCCTGGACCAGGTTGGAAGTATTCAAAGTGAAAAATGCCACTTTGGGGTCCCCAACTCACTCCTGTTTTGGCTTCAGAAACCTATGACATGCTTTCTCCAATGACCAGAGTGCTGACCTCATCTTTATCATCTCCTACTAATCTGGCTGTTCCAAGACAAACTTATGGTGGTTGCAGGGAGGGGGCGTTTCTCTACTCTGCCCAATCTTCAGAACGAATACATTTTGTTCTCATCTGTATACTGCTTTCTCTATGGTAATTTGTTTGCCTCAAATTCTTCTGGCCTTCCTTTCCCCCCTGGCCTAACAAAAGAAGGAAGAAAAATCACGAAAGCATGTGTGCAGCAATATTTATTTTTGCAAGTGTTATCTTTGCAACTCAGGTTCAAGCCACGCTATCCAACTCCTTTTTCTAACGTTATTCCTTGTTAAGCAATACCTAAGCCATCAGGAATGCCTCATGACTCTTTACATGTGGCCTAAATATCCCCAGGGTTCTTTCCATTATGACCACACTGGGGATACCCTTACCAGGCACAGAGCAGTAGACTGGAGAGTATGTGGTGTTGCTAATAAACTTGGTGTGTCTTCTTGGAACCTGGTTTAGTATCTTCCTTTCCCACCTCTCCCATGGCCCTATCCATTTCCTACTCTTCTCTGTCCTGCTCTGTGTTGTGTTGGGATGTTTCTTACAGAAGGCATTACCTAGTTCACAGGTGAATTTGGGCAATGGGATGCATCTTCAGGAGATCAAGGGTGAGAAGAGAGAAGGTTGGGGTATTTCCTCCTTTGCTCCCTCTGTGCCTCAGGGTCATATTTCGGCAGTGGTTGCAGCCTTCTACAAATGCAGCCCCATAGGGAACAGCCTCCACACCTCTGCAGGCTCTTATTAAACCATTTCTACCTCTTGTCCCTGCAGACCTAAAAGTGATGGTAGTGGTTCCTTGATGTTGCAAGTCTTTTGTTAGCCTTGGCATTCCTTGGTGATTGCTTTAACCCTGCTCATATTAGTGTAACTAGTCTCTTCATTAAATTCCCCTCAAAATCCCAGCTGAGAGTCCTCTCTATTTACTGCTCACGACTTGACTAAAACAGTTTAAGATCTCTGGTGATGGAAGATGTAAAGAAATCCAAGTATTTCCACTACTGTCCTAGATTGGTTCCCTGAGAACAGGCTCTGAGAAAGAGTTTTCCCTGGAAGTGCTCTCGGGAGATACCTCTACAAGGAAGTGAGGAAGGCAGGATTGGGGAGGAAGGTGGACATGCTATGTAGTTGCAACTGAGCTCTCAACCAATGCAATAGGCAGGTGTGGAGCTTGAATGGCCCTTTAATTTGGTACAAATTAAGGCATGGGGGCTGGACATTTGCAACACAGGCTGACCCTGGGAGGGGGTATAACTTTGGGCAATGTGTTTTCCTGTAGGTAGCTAATGCCCAGGAAGAAACACAGATGTTAGCCCTCAGCAGCTGACTTACCCAGCAGCTGGGAGATGGGCAGGAAGGTCCTAAAGAGGAGATCCGGGTGGAGCAGCCAACATCCATTATGGTTCACTCCTTTTGCTACTTTGTGTACTTGCTTCTTATAGCAAGTGCATCCCATCTGGTCTTGTTTCCTGGGGAAACTTAAGAGAAACTTTATGGGACAAAGTGATACAAACTAAAACTGGTCTCACATGTACAATTGCAGGCTTCCTTGTCACATGGTAAAAGGGTAAAAGTTGTCATCCCAAGAGAATAATATGCTGCTTTTGGTACCTGAAAAGTTTTACTGATGTGGTGGGCTCCCAAATCTTTGTAAGATGGTGCTTGTGTCTTACTAAGGCCTCCAGCATACTTGCCCTCTTTGCTCATCCAGTTTAATGTGATGCTCTGTGTGACGTCCAGTGGGTTCAGGTTCTTTCAGATGATGTTATAACAGAGGGGAGGAGAGGTAATACAGCCTAGGGAAGGTTATGGATGTATACTGTTCATTTCGTGTGAATGTGAACCACTTTTGATTTTCCTTCCAATGGGAATGGGAGAGGAAAAATCTGCCAGCTCAGTGGCTGCATGTCATGTGCCAGAGTCCATGTTAATCTGCTCTGGCAAAGACACTACCTCTAGCCAGAAACTGTAATCGGAACTCCTATTTGGTGAGGTTTGACAGTCCACTGTCATCTGCCATGATCCAACTGGCTTTTGTAGGGCCAGACTGGGGGATTCGATGGAGATATGACATGACACTATAACCTCCGCATTCTTTAAGTCTTCAAGCACAGCACTCACCACCATTTCTTCTGCACGGTGGTGTGCTTCATCTTTATTACCCTGGGGAAAGGGTGCAGTAGGCAGGTTCAGGAACTTTGACATGGCCTTCTCTACTACCATAGCTCTTACTCCAAGGACCAAGAAACTGGTGTAGGGAAATCTGACAACTTCCAGGTGTGTCCATTTCAATGATGCATTCAGAAGCCTGGAAAGTGTCTACTAGGTGTGTCTATGGCCAAGACCCCATTTATTTCCTGGTCCAAATCCTTTCTTGAACAGGGTGACCATGGTGGCACTTTGTATCCCTAAGTATAAATGTCAACTCAGACTCCTTGAAAGGTATGGGCTTTTCTCTTTCTCCAACACACAGTTATATGTGTAAATCACTGGGGAAGTGAATATTTAATATATTTGTCACAGTGTTTTAAGGTCCTTTCTCATAGGAACCTAGCCTCTCCTTCAGTCAGGAGGTTCTGAGTCTGAAAACTAGCTCAGGTCCAGAAACTGGGCAAGAAATCACAACTTTTTATTATAGTGACAACCCTCAGCTCCTGATTTCTTTTGGTTGTAAAAATTAATTAGTACTCTTAACTGCCCATTTATCTGCTTCTGAGGTCACCATATCCACATCTCCCTGCAGCTGGAGCCCCTGGAGGTGTTAGTCCAGTCTTGGTGCCCATTGTGATAATTGTGCCATCTTGCTTCTGACAGTTGAGTGCCACCTCCTGGGCTCTGTTATTTCAGGATCTTATCATCCTTGTTGCTATCAGGGACTCTAGTTCTGTAACACCATCTCCTAACCAACGCTGGTGGTCTACAAAGGACAGCCACCACTGAACTTCCCTGTGATGCTGGTGCCTCTCACAAAGGCTCTCTCATACTTTGGCAAACCAAGTTTCCTCCAGGCCCTTCTGCAAAAAATTGCTGAATAATGGGTTTCCCAGCCTCATGTAGTAGTATATCTGCTTTAGCAGACTGTTATGAGTTGAATTAGTTCCCATTCCTGAAAGATATGTTAAAGTCCTAACCCTCAATACCTATAAATGTGACCTTATTTGAAAATAAGTAATATGCATCTTTGAAGATGATTATGTTAAGATGAAGTCAGTAGGGTTGCATATTACTGGTGTCCTTGTTAAAAGGAGAAATTTGGACACAGAGAGAGAGATACACACTAAGGGAAGGTGACGTGAAGACACAGGGAGAACACCATGTGAAGACTGGCATTATGCTGCCATAAGCCAAGGACTACTGGAAGTCAAAGAGAGGCCTGGAACATACCCTCCCCTCAATCCTTCAGAGGCAGCGTGGCCCTGCCACCACTTTGATTTCCAGCTTCTGGTCTTCAGAACTGTGAGATAATGAACTTGTTATCCTTAGCCACCCAGTTTGTGGTGCGTTGGTTATGGCAGCCTGAGGAAACTACTACATACTACTTTCTTTTTGAGTCTCTTGGTTTATTCCACTACCACCTGCCACTGAAAGTCTAGCAATTTTCACAAAAGTAATAAAATACCTAAGAATACAGCTAACCAGGGAGGCAAAGAATTTCTATAATGAGCATTACAAAATACTGCTTAAAGGAACAAGAGGTGATACAAACAAATGAAAAGCATCCCACTCTCATGGATGGGAAGAATCAATAGCATTCAAATGGGCATACTGTCCAAAGCAATGTACAGATTCAATGCTATTCCTATCAATGACATTCTTCACAGAACTAGAGAAAACTATTTTAAAATTCATATGGAACAAAAAAAGAGCCCAAATAGCCAAGGCAATCCTAAGGAAAAAAGAACAAAACTAGAGGCATCACGTTACTCAACCTCAAACTATACTACAGGGCTACAGTAACTAAAACAGCATGGTACTGGTACAAAAACAGACACACAGACCAATGGAACAGAATAGAGAGCCCAGACATAAGACTGCACACCTACAATCGTAGAACTCAAGGAGGATAAGCATTGTCTCATAAGGCACTTGTCTTATTTGAAGGCTGAGCCTGATTTTTAAGCAAGAGGAGGGGTGGGCATGGGGGTGGTAAGAATCACTGTCTCCTATATCTTCTAAAATAGGGGAGTGGCCCATTTCTTCAGGTCCTACAGATTCAGTAGAATTTGGGAGTTCAAGTTTCTCAGTGGCATCTACCTAGATATCCCTATTCCAAGTTTCAGGGTCCCCCTCCTTATGTATTGAGGCCCTGATCTGTGTGCAGGAGACCTGCTGGGCTGAGCAATCAACTTTCCCTGAAGCTCTTCTATTCTTAGGATACATTCTGTGCCTGCTTCTCTGTTCCATCTGTAGGAACTTTTGGATTTCTTAGTGCTGCCCGGAAGGCCCTCTAGTTTTCACATTTTGCTTGGTATTGGTGACTAATCACTCTGAGCCTGCCATTATCTCTCTTCGATAGGTCAATGGTGCTTAGAAACAGCCACCCAATTCCATAGTCCCTGTAGCTATGTTTATTCTCCCTCTTAAGCATCAGATGTTACTCTAGCCTGTCCCCTTCCAAGGTGATTTCATACCAATTCACCACTGCCACATGTTTTAGCAAAAATTGCACTGTTACAGCATGCACTGCTACAACTATCCAGACTCCACTGACCAGCAGTCATGAGATCCTTGTTGCCAGCCAGTGACACATCCAGCTCCAAAACCCCATTTTAGCGTCTAAATCTGAGGATTCTTGCTGCTACCCCGTCTTAGAGTGGGGAACTGGACTCTGAGACAGAGAGCAATGTACAGAGGCGGAGTGGTGAGTGCTCTTGGGAGAAGTGAGGAAGGTAAGATGGGCAGAGGGAGAGGCTGGCCGCAATGCAATGTGGTGGCAGTAAAGGAAGGTCTCAGCTTATGCTAGGAGACAACCCTTTAGAGTTGTCCCAAGTTGGGACGAGGAGGCTGGGCTTCCATATTAGCCAGTCTTTAGCCACAGACCCTCCCCCAGAAAGAGGCTGTTCCCTCAGCAGTTAACCTTAGGCCTAGCTTCATACCCAGTGAGTGCCACAGCTGTGAGCATCAGCAGCTGCTATTCCTGACAACTGGGTGATGAGTGTATTCAACCTGTAAAGAGGATCCAGGTGAAACACTAAAGTGTCCACTACAAACACCATTTTATGTTTAAACAAACGTGGGTGTTTGATGAAAGAATCCAATATTTGCAGGAAATTTGAAGATAAAACATGAAACTTTATAGACATTTTCTACCTATTGCAGCCTCTCTGGGGAAGCCTGCAGACCCTGTGGGATGGGCTAATCTTTCCCTGCTGCTGACAAAATGCAGCTGTGGTGAAATGTGTGAAGAGTACTACCTGTTCCCCAGAAAGGCTCAGAGACATCCACTGAGATTTCCAAGCCAATGTGAGACCTTAGGGTTCCTCTTCTTAGAGAGTTTGCAACTCAAGGTTCATTTCCCAGTATGGAAAGAAAGACAGGGCTCCCTGACAAAGGGATTCCAAGCATCATTAAGCAGGTGTGTGAGGGTTGCAGGGGGATATAGGGGGTGGAGTGCCCTCCCAGTGCTTCTGAGATCTCGCCATCTGCACCACCCAAGCAGAAAGCCAGTCTAGCAGGCAAGGCTGAAAGAGGCCCAGGCTATATTCAGGGTTTGAAGCTCTGGATATGTTAAAAAAAATGAAGGCATGCCAAAACAAGGTTACGGAAACTCTTTATGTTAAACAAATTAGTCCCTTTCACACACACACCTACAAACACAAATATGATAACTTTGTATATGATCACATTTGGAAATATTGTGAAAAGCTGAAATTTGAGTTTGTGTGAGAATATAAGTTCTGGGGTCAAGCTAAGTCCTCTTCATATTCAAGGAAGGCAAAGATCAAGTAGTGGCTTTAAGCTCAAATGGGACACAGAGAAGTCCCATTTAAGCACCACCATTTCTAGAATTTTTTTCTTCTTGCTGTATATATGTCCAACTCTTTCTCCTTCCCCCTTCCCACAAATAAACAAACAAAAGCTTAGCTCATGAGAGGGCTGAATACAAGCCCTATTCCCTAATAAAAACAAAAGCCAGAGGGTTATTTGGTACGGCCTTGAGCTCTCTGTTGCTGATATCTTCCAAATGTATTTGCTATTTGCTCCCATGTCCCTGCAAACCCCCGCTGTTCCCAATTGTTCATTGCCTATTAGAAACGGTTCCAGCCAAGGTATTTTTTCCCTATTTATTTGCTCCTTTTTCCCTGGGAACTTTACTATGCATGAGTAACTGGCCTGTGATGCTGCTTTTGTTTGACATTTTGCATTCGTTAAAAACCAGTCATCTGCATGTTTTATAAACCCTTAGGGGTCTCTCTCCCCTTGATCAATGCTGGAAGTACTCATTAACATCTGGGGAAGTTATGGCCCCAGACAGGGGGGATACGCAACCCACCGTGTATGGTTTTAGGGAATTTGTCTTAAAAAAAAAAAAAAAAAAGGAAAAAAAGAAACACCAAAGCACTTTATATTCATTGCCAGGGTTGTTCACTAATAGAAATGAGCCTGCCTGCCTTTAGTACCTCCGTGTATTCCCTTTCCCCAGCCTGGAATGTATTTTCCCTTCTACTCTGCTTGTCTAAGGCAATTTCTCCTCTGGGAAGCCCTTCCTGGTCATCTCAGCCGACTCAGATTCCCTCTTTCTCTGAAAACCACCAGTTAGTCCATTTAACCTACCTTCATTGGGTACCTCCTATGTGACAAGTACAATGCAAAGCATTTCTAGGGTTTCATATAAATAAGAAAAGGCCTCTGCTCTCAGGTGCTGATGAGGAAAGCAGACACACAAATGATCAGGACTAAAAGCAGTGAGAATTTGGAGGGCATTCTGCAGAACGATCAGAGGCAGGAAGGCGGCAAGGGTCAACCTCTGCCCTCATTGTTAGGAATGGTTTCGAAGAGGAATCGGTCGTATATGTCATGAAAGGGCTTGTGGTCATTTAAAAGAAAACTGAAATTCTGCCCTACTCGTCACCATGTATTCCACATGAACCAGCCACATCAGAATTGCATGAGCTGGTTATTAAAATGCAGTTTCCTGAGATGCACCCCAGAACACTGATTCATGGGGTGTGCATTTTCTCCAGCATAATGGGTAATTTTAGCACACCCTGAAGTTTGAGAAATGCTGTGGCAGGTGAGAGCCATTGAAAGATTTGCTTTGACTTTTCATTGATACATGTTTATTATTAATAGGTAATGCATGCACATGATAAGTCTCTTTCAACTCTCATTTCCCAGCCCATGAATCCTCTACCTCCTCCTGTCCCAGAAGCAATCACAATAATGACTAATTTCTTAGGTGTCTTTTCAAGTAGCCTGGTGTCCATTCATTTGCCTACTTGGTCTCAGATTCACTTCCTGCCTTCCTCTGCTTTTCCCAGGCTTTCTTGGCCACTGCCTCTCTCATAAGTTTGATCAATAGGAGGCACTGGAGAGGAGTGGAGGGCAGGAGGAGCAAAGAAGTTAGGCAATCGAGCTACCCTCCCCATCCTCCACCTTTGAGCAGCATTCCTGGCACTCTGTGGTTTTGTGGTCCCAGCTTCTGCTGGGCAAGCTCCAGACAGGTGGCCTTGGCTCCTAAGCCTTGATGCTTTCCTCTCCTTCCTCTGTTCCTCTAGATCTGATGCTCTTGATCTCTAAATCCCCTCCCTGCCCTCTCCTTGCTCTTTTAAATCAATCAAAAACGTGAGTTTCCTATAGTACATGTTCTTATTTAAACTGTCTAGCTTGTGATGTTTTAACTGACTGAATTCCACCTTTGCTTTTCTCTCTTCCACTTAAAAAAATATCTGGTAGATGGGCACTAAGCTATTTTCAACTGACTCTTCCTCTGAGAACTAGAAAAGTCAAACAAAAATGAAAAAAATGACAAAACAAAAACAAAAACAAATTATTTTGAAGGTTTTGGAGTGATTTCAAGGTTCTGAGGAATTCCAAGGCCAAGATTTAGGAGATGAGGGAAGACCAGAGAAAGAAACCAAAGTAAGTGAAGCCAGAGGCCAAGAAGCTGACTGAAAAGCCAGGATAAACAACAGACACTAGAAATAGACCCAGGGGGTTCAGTTATCAGACTTGGACTTTAAATCACTATGGATAATACGTTCAAAGAATTAAAATAAAAGGTTGATCATTTCAGTAGAGAACTAAAGAATCAAACAAAAATTCTAAAACTGAAAAAAATATATTAACTGAAATTAAGAACTCAATGAATTATACATGCCAAAGAGAATAGTGAACTAGAAAATAGATTATATGTAAATATCCACATTGAAGCACAGATAGAAAAAAATCACAGCTATACATATGTGTGTGTATATATACACACATATATATATATACACACACATACGTATGTTCATAATGGACAAATTGCTGAACTCTAGTGTGCCTCAGTCTCCTCATCTATAAAATGGGAATAATAATAATAGTAATAATTCATATGTTATAAGGTTATTATAATCATTAAATGAGTTAAATATATAGAAATATCCTATAAATATAAAACTATACATAAATATATAAAACTTGTAGAATAATACCTGACATGTAGTAGATGCTATAAGTATTTCTTTTATTGCCAGTATTTTATCTTGGAGATTGTTCCACAGTAAGCATGTAACACTACCTCATTCTTTTTTCTGCTTCGTTCTTTTTAATAACTACGTAGCATTCTATACTATGAATAAACTATGATTATTTAAGCAGTTGTCTGACATTTAAGATATTTTTAGTGAATGTCCTTATATATAATTTTGTGCTTGCATATATGTAACTATATCTGGGTTTATGAAATAATTTTATAGATATATAATTTCAGAGAATATCTTCTTTGAATATATTCTTCAAAAAATATATTTAATATAATATTTTAAAAAATAGATATTTACAGTTCCCAAATCCTAGTATATGCCCATCAATAGAATTTAAGAGTGTCTGTTTCCACAAATTTATCAATTAAGTGTATTATCAAGCTTTTTGACATGGTTAATCTGATAGCTTTTAATTTCAGAAAAATTAGCATTTTTCTTATTGTGAGTTAGACCTTCTTTTTATATGTATAAAAACTGTCTATATTTTATTTTCTCTTCATGCTCCCTTGCCAATTTTTGTATCGAGTAGTTATGTTTTTCTCTTATTGATCTGTAGACATCATCTATATATTGAGGTTATTAGTGCTGTGTCATTTATATAGCAAATAATTTTTTCTTAGCTTCTTGTCTTTTGACTTTGTTTATGGCATTCTTTTCCAAGCAGAAAATTTTAATTTTAATGTATTCAAATGTATCATTCTGTTCTTTTATGGATTGCTTGTTTTATGTCCTGTTCAGGAAGGCCTTCTCTCCTATGTTTAAATGTTCGCTCTATGCTTTATTGAAGTTAGAGAAATCCTTCTCTCCGGCTATCATTTAAAGAACAGATGGAAGGGGAACAAGACCAGAGACAGGGAACTGGTTCAGACACTTTCATGCTAATTCAAATAGAGACTGTGAAATGCCTGAGCTTAAGCAGGAGGAAAAGCAGAATCCAGAGTGTGTAGAAGATATCATCAAAAGGACTTAGTGATATGAAGGTAAGAGGCAAGGGGACATCTACACCACACCCAGGCTTCTGGCTTGGGCCAGATTAGCTGCTTCTTTGGCCCTTGTGTCATTGCATTTCTCTTGATTCCTGTGTCCTGGCTTCCCACGATATCTGGCACCTCTCAAGTGTAGGAGCACCTAGGAGATCTCTCTGATTCTCTGTAGAACCTAGGCCAGTGAATGCACCAAAGAGGCCAGCAAAACATTTGTGTCTGAGCCTCACTAAGGTGTCTTCAGAGAAGGAGGCCATATTTGCTCTTGTCTATGATAAACTAGTGACTAATGGCATGTTCTTCTGACTTCTCTCATGGGCAGGAAGGTATTTTTAGTCCAGCTTGCAATGCACTTGGGAAGGGGGCAGGAGGTTCTAGTGCCCTAAGCTCACGGACTGCCTACAGGACTTCTTCACCCAGGTGGCCCAATAGTACATAAAACTTTGTGTTATCACCCCTGTTCTGTAAGTCTCCACTCAGTTAAGGAAACCATCATCGATCTGGGCTCCCAAGCTAGAAACATCCTCCATCCCTAATCCCTCCTTCTTCCTTATACACCTCACTACAGCAATCTTCATATTTTGGCAATTATTCCTCCAAAGTAGCTTCATACCCTCTGTTCATCTCCATAGTCACTGCCTTAGTTCAGAGTTTGTCTCCTCCTTTGTGGACTACTCTAGTGGCCTCCTAACCAGTCTCCCTGCCTCACTTCCCTCTATTTCCTCTCTATCCCATTGGCTAGAGTGATTGCTCAGAAAATGGAGGTGACAAGGTCACTCATCTGCTTAAATGCCATAGTGGTTAACAAATAAGTAATGTAGGTCAGGTGCGGTGGCTCATGCCTGTAATCCTAGCACAAGGCAGATGGACCTCTTGAGCCCAGGAGTTCGAGATCAGCCTGGGAAACATGACAAAATCCCATCTCTACAGAAAATACAAAAATTAGCCAGGTGTGGTGGTATGCACCTGTGGTCCCAGCTACTCAGGAGACTAAGGTGAGAGGATCACCTGAGCCCAGGAGGCAAGGTTTCAGTGAGCTTTGATTGCACCACTGCACTGCAGCCTGAGTGACAGAGTGAGATCCTGAACAAAGAAAGAAAGAAAGAGAGAGAGAGAGAGAGAGAGAGAGAGAGAGAGAGAGAGAGAGAAAGAGCAAGCAAGCAAGAAAGCAAGAAAGAATGAGAAGAGTAAGTAATGTACTTGGTATACAAGAACTTTTATAACCTGGTTCTTCCTCTGTCAATACTTCATGTTGACCCCAAACCCTTCTCCATCCCCAGACAGAATAAGTCCTCACACATCCCTATGCCTTTGACCTTGCTATGGGAGGAAGAATAATGGTTCTTTAAAGATGATCATGTTCCAATCCCTGGAATCTGTGAATCTGCTACTTTTTATGGTAAAGGTGAATTAAGGTTGTTAATCAGTTGACCAGCTGACCACACAATAGGGAGATTATCCTGGAGTACTGAAGTGGGCCCAATGTCATCACAAGGTGCTTAAAGTTGGAGAAGGGAGATAGAAGAGGAGGTCAGAGTGACACAGTGTATGAAAGACTCAGCTTGCTGTTGTTGGCTTAGAATATGGGAAGAAGGGGCTATGAACCAAGGAATGTGGGCAATCTCTAGAACTTGGGAAAAGCAGGGGAATGGATCCTCCTCCAGAACCTCCAGAAAAGAACACAGTCCTGTTGACACCATGGCTTAAGCCAAGTAGGACCTATGTGAGACTTCTGACCTACAGAACTGTGAGGAAACACATTTGCACTGCTTTGAGCCATAAATTTGTGATAATGAGTTACAGCAGCAATAGAAAACTAACATGTTTGCTATATTCTCTGCCTGGAAAGCTCTTTTTTAAATTACTTTGCCCAATTTAAGGTTGCCCCTTTCAGAAATTTTTGATTCTGCAGCCAGCAGGAGTGGCTATGATCTCCAAGGGTTTCCATATCATATATTTTTTACTCAACTCTTTGCAGCACCAGACTGCCCTGTAATTTCTATTATTCCACATATATCTTTCCACTAACTGGAAACTTGTTTATTAGGGTTGGGATGGATTACCTTTGATTTTTCTGCCTCAGGAATTAAGACAAGACCTGGCACTTAATGTGAAAAAAATGACAGATAAGAAAATAGGCCAAGTGAGATTATTGCTTATCCAAGGATCCACAGTTGGAGAGAAGTGATGCTGTTACCAGAGCCCTGGCCGGCCTTGCCGTCATAGGTTGACTCAGGGAAAACAAGGTCCTTCATGGAATAAACAGCTTTGCAGTCACGTCTTACTGCATTTCTCCTGTCTGCCTTCCTGGTCCTAGTACCCATTTTACTTTGGGCAACTGGAGAAATATCTTAGCTCTAAAACATTATTCCCTGCTTGTTTGTTGCTTAGGTGTTTAGACCAAATTGCAAGCCCTGGGCTTGTCAGTTCATTGGCAAATATATGTTAAGCATCCATCTGTACTCAGCACAATTTTAGTCTCGGAAAGGAAGAGAGATAAAGTCTTGGCCTTTAGTGTTAGTGACTTCCTTCTCCAGCTAGAGAGATGTAATATAATCAGACGAAAAGCGTGTGGCAAAGCAGGAGGTAAATGACATTACAGGTCTATACGACAGAGGTAGGAGTCAAATGAAGTCCCAATCACATGAGATTAGAGCCCAGGGGAGGGGTTCTGAGGGCTGGGACCCTCTAAGAGCTGGGCCTTGCCAAATTTTCCTGAGGGCTCAGTAGGGAGTGCCATTGCTAGAGATCTTGGGCACTATGGATTTCATTTAGGCTATGGTGAGGGAGATAAGGTATCTGATTCTGCAGCCAAGGGCATTCACTCAATCAAAAAAAAAAAAAATTACAGGAGCCCTTACTATGTCTAGGAATGGGCAATGGGTATAAAATGGGAGTATATAGCTGAAGGGCACGGAATAGCTACTCTTGTGGCACTCACATTTGTAATCCAATCTGGTTATCATCGAAATAAAATTCTACCCTAGGTGTTTGATAAATAAATGTCCATAGCTGGTTGAAGGGTGAGAGATTACTCCCAGACAGGATGGATCAAGGAAGGCTTCTTGGAACAAGAGACTTCCTAATTTGGCCTTGAGGATAGTCAGGCTAGTGAAGACTAAGGTCTGATTTTTTTCATCTTGCCCAAATTCCTATCTAAGGGGACTAGGGAGTCATGCCTTAGAAACTATAAAAATTCTCATCAGATGGGTTTTATTTGACCCTATATGTCATGATTTACCTTCCAATCTAACTCTGGCATAACATTATGAGACAAGAAAAACAAATCAAAATATATAACCCCCAAATATATTTCTTTGCCATACCTTGAAGTTGCCCTACAAAGTCTCTTGTGGGAAAAATCCACATTCTATAGAGAATTCCCTTTCCCCTTTGTTTTCCTTTCTTTCTTTCCAGATCCAGGAGATAATCAACAAAGAGCCAGGTACCCTTTTAGTTCTGATAAGAAACATTTTGCAACCTGCTCTCTCTGTGAAATCTACTATCTGAGAACTTCCTCTGCACAATAAAAGTTGGTCTCCACAATCATTTATCTTAACCTGAACATTTCCTATTTATTGATCTCAGGTCTTCAGATAAACTCAACCAACTGTCAACCAGAAAGTGTTTAAATTTAACTACAGCCTGGAAGCCCCACTCTTTGAGTTGTCCCGCCTTTCTGAACCAAACCAATGAATTTCTTAAATGTATTTGATTGATGTCTCATGCCTCCCTAAAATATATAAAACCAAGCTGTACCCTGACCACCTTGGGCACATGTTCTCAGGTCCCCCTGAGGGCTGTGTCGTGGGCCATGGTCACTCATGTTTGGCTCAGAATGAATCTCTAAAAATATTTTACAGAGTTTGACTCTGTTTGTCAACACTAGCGACAGGCAGAGGAGGGGAGGAGCAGCTTGCGGTTCCCCTCTGCAGTTTGGTTTGAGAACTCAGCACTTTAAGGTGCATATGTTTTAATAGGGATTTATTTTCTGCATTGTTAAAGCTTAATGGTTCCATCAAATCATACTGACACAAAGGCAAGGCAGAGCAGTTCACCAAACAGCAGATTTTGCCCTGAGCAAAGGCACTTGTCCATGCGTGGAGCAGTCCCCCACGGTTTCCTGTAAGAGCCTGTGCCCGGCTTCGGAAATCAAACAGGAGCCCTTAAACAAAGCACTCCCTTTCCAGCAAAAGAATAGGTAAAAGCTGGGTTACCCCAGGACAACACCTGCAGGAATATTATGCTAATGGCAGCTCTGGGAAGCCAGCTTGGCTCCACTCAAGGTGAGCACTCAAGCCTGAGGTGGGTCTTAATTATCTTTGTATTTCTCACCCAATATGCAATAAGTCAAATAGGTGCTTACTTACTTTCTTACTTGTGGGATGGAATGAATAGATTGACTAAATAAAAAGACGGATTAACGCCTGTGTGTTACTACTGCGTGACTGGAGTATCACAGGCTTCCCGAATGCTCAGTCCACCTTCTACAGGTGGGGGTGCGGCTGTGATCGTCTTCATCACATGATATGTGGATGCTTGTGCAGGTCACTTGTTTGTGAGTTTCATGGGGAATTCTTAGAAGGATGTAGAATACTAGAATGCTAGAGTGGTCTGAAGCTCGGGGTTCATAAGTTCACCTCCCTCAGTTTGTGAATGGGAACATCAAGGTCAGGGAACTTCACCTTCATGCCCAAGGTGGAATGTGGCTCTTCTCCCAGAGATTTATGTCTCAGAGGGTTGGTTACTGCCTGCCTTCAGGACTGGCGTTTTTTGATGTGCAACTGCTGCATTGTCTGTTTTGGTCAAAGGTCAGGTGGTTTGAAATTCTTTCCATTGAGGGCAGTAGACAGGCATCAGTTTAATGATAACTTATAAAACAAAACAATACAAACAGATTAATTTGAGAGCTCATGTTCTGTCGCTGTGAAATAGCACTGGCAGGAGTGTGAGGACTTAGAAATCCAAGCTCCCCTCACTTATAGCTGTGACTCCAGAAGTCCTGCCTTCCTAGTCCTGAGGCTATAGGAAGGGGGAAGCCACCAGGATCTCTCTGCAGGCCTCTCAGAAGGAAAAGTCTCATTTCTAAGCCTCCTCTGATCTGACCCTGGAGGGTTGGGGGCACAGGGAGAGAAAAAGGAGGTGGCTTTTCTGTTCTGAAGGATCCTCCAGCACTTCCCCAGTCCAGGCGATGAGGTCCTGGCCCAGTTCCAATTTGGGTAATTACATTTTCCCTATGCAAATTGCTACCTAACATTTGCATAGAGGAGCTGGTGGAGGCCCAGAGGCCTTGGCAGTCTCCGCAGGCTCATGCCAAGCCCAGGTTCATTCGCCTTCTTGGCTACTCTGAGGGAGGCTTAGTTCCCAGCTGGCATCACGAGCTACTTGCCCAACACGACCCTAACATTTGTGGTCATCCTGTTCATTTAGGGAGGTTTTTAATCTGTTTAAGATCTTTTGATCAGGGTGAGATGCCATCAAAGAAAGACCAGAGTGTCTGCAAGGAGACCCAGGCCATGGCCACACACGAAGTCTCCCACCCCGAATGGATTCCTGCCCGTCCCTCCACCTCTGCTTCTTCCTCTCTCAAATGTAGGATAGACTAATATCAGTGGTTTCCAGATCCTTTTTTAGCAAAACTTCCATTTTTTTTTCAATAAGTGCTTTTTGTTTTGTTATAGTAAGCCACAGCTCTTCTTAGTGATGCCTGTGTCCCGGGCAGCCCCCTAGGGACCTCTACAGCTGTCCCCTGGCTATGTGAGAACCTAGCAGTAGAATTTGAAGACAGAATTCCTGGGGTCAAATTGCAGTTCCTCCATTTATCAGCTGTGTATCCTTGCAAAGTATAATTAACCTGTCTGTTCCTCAGTTTCTTCATCTGTGAAATGGGCATATATATCAAAAGGTCACAGAGGGAATTAAATAAATTCACACATCTAAAGTGACTTAGGACAGTAATAATGGCTAACACTAGCTCTATGCCAGGCACTGTTCTATGTACTTTGTCTATAATCACTCATTAAGCCTCACCACAGATAGGTGTAGTTACTATCCCCATTTTATAAGGAAGGAAACAGAACAGAGAGATCAAGTTACTTTCTAACAGTCACAGAGCTAACAGGGGGCAGAGACACACTTAACTCCAGGCAATCTGGTGCCAGAGATCAGGATGTCAATTATAACACTGGCCTGCCCTGCCCCATCCTGTAACAATCACTAAGAATGATTAAAAATCTTTTTCTGCATCAGCTTCCTGGAATTTTATACCATTTTTGAGATTATAAATGTAAAGTTCTCAGTGTGGTGTCTGTCATAGGCAGGTGAATTAAAGAATTTAATCCTGTTCCCCCTTCTCATCTGTTCTTATATTAGTCTCCATGTGTGTTCACCCCGTCAAAGACAATCAATCATGCCTTTTCCAAAAAATACACACTGATAACCTAAAAGACATTATCTTCAAGATATATTTGCCTGGGAGCCATTTTTCCCTCCATCTACCTTTCTCAATTCTCCCCCACTTCATCTTGAAAATTTGAAAGATCACATTATGTCGAAATCACCTATTTTCATCTGTGCACCCCAAAGACGAGGGGACAGATTATGCTTCCTTCATCTGTGTAATCCTTCAGACAAGTGCACGATTGTGCACATAGTAGGTGTTGAATGAATGCTCACTGAATGGCTGAAGAAAGGGATTTAAATTATTAAGCAGATTGTTGGTTTGGGGTCTAAATAAATTGTGAGAGGGGGCTACAAAGACCCTCAAGAATCAGGCAGAGGCTGTGGCTGGATACGATGAACCTAGGAGCCAGGTGGGTTCCCAGAAGAGGGACAGGTGATCAAAGCAGCGCCTGCGTGAGGCGGCTCTGCCTGAAGGGGGCGCCAGAGCCAGGCTGAGTGCAGACGAGTGGGCAATGGGGCTGGACCAGGATGCAGAGGTGAGGGTGGCAGAAGTGAAGTGTGAGCCCCAGGGACCCACTGGAAGGTGAGCAGCTTAGATGGAGGGAATGCAGGAGCAGGAGACACTGGAGACGTGGCCCCTGGCTTTCCCATCTCTGAGCCTGGAAACGGGGGGCTTCCTCTGCCCCCGTGCAGGAGGGTGGGGCAACAGCGGGGGATTGGGAGTGAGTGGAAATGAAGGAGGAGCCGCTTATTATGTTCTCTAAAGAGGAGGAAAAGGCCCACTCCAGGTCCACACAGGCAGAAGAGGAGCTGAGGAGGAACAGAAATGTCCTGAGAGTCACACGCCCCCCAGGAGATGGCACAGAGGGGCTGCCCAGGGTGAGGTCCCAGGGCACCAGGCGTCTGATTTCAGTTTGCATTGTCTTTATATGTTGATGGCACCCTCTGTCTTGAGCACTTTGAGTCACTTGCGTCTGGGCTGGCTTAACCCCTTCCAGAGCCTGGTACTCCCCTGACATCCACTCAGCCAGCAAGCATCTTTCCCACACCTGCCACGTGCCCAGCCCTGTGGTAGGGGCACAGCCCATGCTGCTGGGCCCTCGAGACCCAACGTGCACAGGGTGCACCCTGTGGCCAGGCACAGGCCACCATCTTTCCAAGTCAGGAGCTGCAGGGGGTGAACTCTTACTGCACAGGTGCCCAAGGTGGTATGCAGGGTACCACGCCCATTAGAACGGGAAGTGGCATTCTAACAGGCATGGCGCCGTGCCTCCAGCTTCAGTCTCAGCTTCCTTCATTTGCTGTGGTCCCTTCCCTCCTTCTGTGAGCCCCGCTGTGTCCCTGGATTTGACCCTGCACTTCTTGGACCTGGGGTGACCCGGCCTGACTCCAGTGACTGTCGGCTCCCTCAGGCCAAGCTCGCAGCCCCAACTCCCTGATCCACTGCTCCCCTACTTCACCCTGAACCAGGAAGCTCCCAGGGAGCCAAAAGGCCTTGGCAGGGGATGTGGCAGCACCAGCCCAGGGTCTGGCCCACAGGGGCTGCTCCAAAATCAGAGCGCAGCCAGGAATTCCTACCATGTAATGGTGTCTCACTGCCCCGCCCATACCTCACAAACGGCCCGTTTCCTCTCATTAGTAATGGGAGAAAATAACTGGGGAGATGACTCCTGCTCTCCTTGCAGAGGCTTTCGCATCCTGGCAGCAGGGCTGCTCGAATGTCGCCCGTGTGTGGCTCATGTGTATGTGATGTGTCATTGTGCGCGCGTGCCTATGCTTTCTGCATGAGCCAACCACTCAGAATCTGTTTATTTCCCTTTTATGATCACTTTCTCTCTCTCTGTAAAGCACCAGGACGGGCCTGGCATTCCAGGAATGGCTTGCAAATGGTCCTCCAAGCCACAAAGCCGGCCTCTGCTGTCCCCATGCAGTGTGCATAATGGGTCCTCCCAGGGACAATTTGCATAAAGGATAAATAAGAGAAACACAATGTGAAGTTTATTCATTTTTAAATCCTGCAGCGTTTGTGATTGAAGGCCCAAGCTCAGATGTTTGCCGGATGCATCCCATTAAGACTCAGGGCTTTGTCTAATGTCTGCTCTGTTCCTGCAGGGGGGTGTAATGTGCACTCCTTTTCCACACTGGAGTGCTGTTTCCAGAGCCTCCTGCTCAACAAGGGACAGGGAACTGCGGGCTGTGTTCCCTTCCACCAGGCCCCCTCGCTTTAATTTGCTGTAACAGAGCCAGCACATTAAATACAAAACATATTGATGTTCTTGAGAACCCTGGAGGGTCTTTACCCTTCCTTGTCAGAGGAGCCTGGCATGCCGGGAGGGAGAGGAGATGGTATTTGGCACATACACCGAGTGGCGCCTCTGGCAGGTCACAACCAATTGTCTGCCAAGAGCTGTGCCCTCCCAAAGGACAGAGCGTAGGCAAAGGGGCAGAGGTGCCATCATGCATGCCTCAGAGCATGTAGACAGAGAGGGTACCCTCGGGTCCTGGGCCCTTGTGGACACAGTAGTGGTTTATGGACTAATGACAAGGGATGGGAAGAAAAAGGGAAGGAAGGAGGGAGGAAGAGAGGGAGGGAGGCAGAAGGTCACCCAGCAATAGTGCTTGATTGGGCCTGGCCACTTACAGGTCAATGTCACACAGCAAGTTCCCAAGATGGTGAAAGAGCTAGAGGAAGCTAGCTGGGATTCTAACTTTTGGCATCTCTCTATTCTAAATGCCCTGCGATCCAGGAATTTGGCAGGGTTGATCTGGCTGTCATTTTGTGCACATTTGCTACAACAAGTGATGCAAGAAGAATAGAGGCGTCTCCTCCAGCAGATTCACCACTTTCTTAACAGTGTGTCTCCAAGGGTTGGAGAAAACAGAAGCAGAGAGCAAACAAAGCAATCGGCACACTCTAGGATAGGGCAGGGCTGAAGAGCCAGGACCCCTGACACACTAACTTCACACTCTTTTCTCCAGATGGCAGACAGCCCCCAGGACTCGGGAGTGAGAATTTTCCTCTTCTCCCTGAAATGATTAACTATTGATTAATTAATTTAATCTTCTCTTGACAAACATACCCTTTTAATAGTAGCTACCATGGATGTGGGAGCTGTCTTGTGCTTTTGTACATATATTGTTTCTAATTCACACATTTCCAGGAATGTTATTGTCAGGAATCTAAGATTCAGGGAGTTTAAATAAGTTTTGGAAAGTCACAGGGCTAATAATTGACTGGAATTATTGACTCTAATTCAAACCCAGTCCTGGGTTTCACGGTGGTGATTATGTTGTCATCGGTGGTGGTAGTGAAGGTGGTGATAGTGATGGTTGTGGTGACGGTGGTGGTGGTGGTGGTGGTGGTGATGGAGATGGTGGTGTTGATGAGAGTGGTTGTGGTGATGGTAGTAATGATGGTGGTGGCTGTAGTGGTGGTGATGGTAGTGGTGATGATTATAGTGATGGTGGTATTGAGGTTGTTTGTTGTAAGGGTGGTGGTGGTGGTGATGGTGAAGATGGTGTTGAGAATGCTGCTGGTGGTGGTGAGGGGGTGGTGAGGGTGATGCTGAGGGTGGTGGTGGTAGTGACGGTGGTGGTGGTAGTAATTGTGGTGATGGTGGTGGTGATGCTGGTGGTGGTGATGCTGATGGTAATTGTGGTAGTGGTGATGGCAGTGGTGTTGGTGGTTGTGGTGATGATGGTGGTGATGATGGTGGTGATGGTGGTGGTGGTGGTGAGGGTGATGATGAGGGTGGTGGTGATGGTGATAGTGAGGGTAGCAGTGGTGATGTCAGTGGTGAGGGTGCTGGTTGTGGTGGTGATGGTGATGGTGGTGGTAAGGGTGTTTGTGGTGGTGGTGGTAATGGTGAGGGTGATGGTGGTGGTGAGGGTGATTGTGGTAATGGTGGTTGTGATGGTGGTGGTAAGGGTAGTGGAGGTAGTGATGATGAGGGTGTTGATGGTGATGGTGGTGTGAGGATGGTGGTGGTGGTGGTGAGGGTGATGATGAGGGTGGTGGTGATGGTGGTGGTGGTGGAGGGCAGAGTGGTTGTGATGGTGATGGTGGTGATGGTGTTAATGGTGGTGGTGGTGAGGGTGGTGATGCTGATGGTGGTAGTGATGGTGATGGTGGTGGTGGTGGTGATTGTGGTGATGGTGATAGTGGTGGTGGTGGTAGTAGTAATTGTGATGGTGGTGGTGGTGATGGTGATGGTAATTGTGGTAGTGGTGGTGATGGTGGTGGTGGTGATTGTAGTGGTGGTGGTAATGGTTTGGTGATAGTGATGGGGATGGTGGTGATGGGGGTGGTGGTGGTGGTTTTGGTACTTGTGCCTATACTGATAGTGGTTGTAGTGATTATCTGAATGCTTCTGGAGAAAACAGTAAGAACTTTAAAGTAGTTGGTTGTAAAATTCCCAGGCTATTAGCTTTAGCCCTTGCACCTGGCCTCTTGTCTTGGAATCCAGGTGAACTGAGAAGACAGGCATTTGGGATGTGACCATCTGCAGTGTCACTCAGGGATTCTCAGACCTCTGTGAACAAGTTCTAGCCAGGCAGGTGGCATCTTTCACTGAGGGACTTGAGAAGTGATAGGCAAGACCCTACCTCCTCAGTCTGGCCTTACCCAGGACCTGAGTGTTGTCAGTCTGTGAAGGCTTCCTGGAAATCCACTGTTATCTTCTCATTTTAGGTGCTTAAGCATTTCATTTTCCCTGTTTGAAATGTGAATTTCTTACTTTTGAAAATTCTTTAGGGGGACTGATGATACTGGGAGGCTCCTAGCAAATTCTCTGTTCATGGTCAAAGTCCTTGGCAATTCGGATTAAGAAAAGCCCCTAACTGGAACAATCCAGATCCGTATCTCCTGGAAGGGGCAGGAGATTAAGTCCCGCCCTCCTTTACATGGATGGATTCCTCACATCTGGTGAGTTAGGGAGATGAGACACATCAGGGTGCTGGGGACAGGGAGGAGAGTTGAGGTGAAGACAGGGCAGGAGAGGAGTAGGTCTTGGAGACACGTCACCTGCCAAGGTGAGCCAACTGGTGGAAACTAATGGACTACATACACACTGTGTCCAGGATGAAGCCTCCTGGCCTATTTCATCTGCCTTGGTTTCTTTAACCTGCTGCCTTAGTTTGCCAAGGTCTTTGGTATCAGACCCACCTCCAGAAGAGCAGACAGACTACCCCCCAGAAACCAGCGATATATAATAATAGTCCCAATCTCGTTACAAACTACAAACAGGGGTTCTGTATTGCACTCTATAGTTCACAGGCACTTTCTTATCAATGCTTTGATTCAATTAATTAAATTTTGGCAAGAGTCCTGAAAACAATATTATATATTTCCCATTTTGCAGATTTGGAAATTGAGACTCTGGGCTTGCCCAAGGTGATGCAGATAGTAAGTAGTAAAGCCAGAATTGGAAACTAAGTGGTATATTCATTTATTCATCAGTGAATCAATGCTCACCTGCTCTGCCCCAGGCACTATGGTAGGCACTGAATAATACTGAAAGCAGGAAAAGATGTGACCTGGGCTCGTGGTCTTTCTGGTCTGGGGATTCCTAAGGATTCTCTCCTTTTTTTATGTCACTGTACTTCATAACAGCAAAAAGCAACAAGTAAAAGCGTGGCAGCAGGTAAAGAAATAGGATTATTTAGCTCAGACCCAAGAACACGAGAATGTTAGCAGTCTGGGGCTATTCAGTATGTGGATAAATAGCTTCAAATATCTCAATATAATTAATTTTTTCTGACCCAGCACATTATTGCACAATCAAATTGATAATTGCAGTAAGAAAAGGTTAAATTATGCTTGGCAAATGTTATTTGTATGACAAAGGAATATGTAATAAATTTTGAAAAGACTTTTATCAATGATCATTGAAAAATGTATCAGAGTTGAAATAGTCCTTGAGCAAACTCATTTGTGCACCTGAGGCATTACTGTATGACTGGGGCCCCAGCCCCATATACAGTCCAGGCGCCTTGACTCTGGAAAATGATGCAGTTACGCTGGCTGGTATATTCAGTTGTCCCCGCATCATACTTCTGTGAGCCAACCCTGCCCAGACCTCCAGAGCCAGGGGCTAAAGGCACACAGATCATGCAGGAACAGTTGGCTCTAAAGCTCCCTTCCTCCTGCCTCTGGGCCTCCACAGCATAAGTCAACCTGGGACACGGAGGAAGTGCAAAGAAGCCTCCTGTTGATGGGGTCAGAGTGAGACATTTATCTTCCCTCAGTAAAAAGGTGTTTTTAACTTTCTATCAAGGGTAACTCATCAATCCTGGTATGAGACGAGAGCTTCATTAAAAATACAATTTCAATTAATTTTGTGTGTATGCTTTTCTGAGGCAGAACTGGGGCAGTTTTGGCTTTTCATGGGCAAGATGATGTAGGAATGGTCACTCACTGACAGTCCTACACATTGCTGGCCCCTCACCCAGGGTGAGCCGTTAAATTGAGTCTGTCTGTGCTTCCATCATGAGGACTGGCAACGGGGGATTGTAAAGTTGATTGAAAGATTAAAATGAAAGCTCGTACCAAAGATGAGCATCTGTGTCTTCCTAGGCACATTCCAAGTGATTTTCTTGAGTCTCATCACTGACTCCGTCGGGCTCCTGAAACCATTTTCCTCATTGACAACTGTAGGGATGGGAATAGGAGAGTTGTGTAGAGAGGTGCTGACTTGGGATGTGCTAGCTGAGAGTCACGGAAGGTTCCATTGACCCTGATCAAGAGTCTTATATTCATACCATTTGCTAATTCTAGACACGAAATTCCTGGATTCCCTCATGAAGTGTGGGCAAGAATTTAGCCAATGATGACTTAAGTTGACACTTCCCAGGAAACTCTGCACCCTCAAAAGAGCTTCTGGAAGAAGGAAACACATCAAAGCAGAGGTGAGGGGTGGGAGTGAGTGGCACCAGACCACTACACGGCCTTTTCTGAGACATATTGATGACTTGGTGTAGCACCTCTCAAATGCCTTGGTCGGGGTGAGATCTCCATCATAGCAGGTGTTTAAGAAGAGGTGGAATGACCCACCAGTTAGGTACAGTGAGATTTTCTATGCTATATGGCCCATTGAATACATGACCTTGAAGACTTCATGACCCTTTTATAAATGTATCTAAGAGGCAGAAAATTAGATAGAGATGGAGTCAATACTTAAAGCCCACTGGACACTTAATATGTCCATTATTTAACAACCAGCATTTGAAGATATCAATTTCTAGCCTGCTTTCCAAAAGCCAGGGCACGTGGCTTCTAATGTCAGTTCTATCTCTAATTAGACACATAACCTTAAACAAATTTCTTCACCCCTGGATCCTTGGCTTGCTCATCTTTAAAATGGAGACAACAATGGTACCTTTAGTGTTTGCTAGATTGCTGGGCTCGTGGTCTTCTTGAAGTCAGGGACAAAGGCCGCTTGCTTCCCCAGTTCTCCAGATTCCCACAGGGGTGAAGGAAGAGTGTGGATTCTTGACAGTAAGCTGAAATAGGGTCATGAATGGGAGTGTACTGAAGAGAGGGGAACAATGAGAAAAGCTCTATAGAAAGATGGATCAAGTGTCAGGTCCTTTCTAGATTTAAAGACCTACAATGCTGCATTGGAAGGCAAGTATCTTGTGGGGGAGGTATTGCAGAGACTGAGTTTGTCTTATCACTGCCACCCTCAACTGTTATCAAGTAACCTTTGTTGCTCCCTTGTGCTTCTTGGGACAAGATTTTCTGCTTTATCTACCTTCCAGAATGAATTAAAGAATCAAATGAAACTTGTGTACACAGCACTTTTCAAATGCAGACATTAGCATTTGATTAATACTCTGAATTTAATCTCTGGGGTAGTTTTTTGGTTGACTGCAAAAGATTTACCAGTCTTCAAAACAATTTTCTTCAGCTGCCTGTTCTACACCCATCAAGTTACACAGTCTGTATTAGCTAGATCAGTGGTTCTCAAACTTGAACGTGCATTGGACTCTGGAAAGCTTGTTGAAAACAGATTGCTGGTCCCCATCCTCAGAGTTTTTGATTCAGTAGGCTGGGGATGGGTCCCGAAAATTTGCATTTCTAAGTTCCCAGGTGATGCTCCTGCTGCTCGTGGTTCCAGGGATATACTCTGAGAACCGCTGGTTGAATTCTTTGATGCATTTAATATTTACGTAGACTTTTCATGATTACTTCCAAGACATCTCATAGTATGTCTGTGAGATGAGCAGAAGTTAGGCAGTCTTAGGGATAGTCTATAAATATTCTATAAATATACAGTGAATCAGTGGTCAAGTGGTAATAAAACAGGATTTTTCTGGACATCCATTTCAGCATCTTTCCCAATTGGGCTGGACTGCCCCCTACTGGCCAGTCAATCATGGTCACTAACCACCCTCCTAACGATCCACCCCAACCAAACCTAGGCTGGTAACAGGCTGCAAGGCTGCCCTTGCAGTTCAGTGTTGTGAGTGTCTTCTGGTGCCTGGTGCTTGCGAGGCAGCTGTTTCTTTTGGTGGAAGGTGTGAAGCTGAGAAATGAATTTCCACTTTCTCAGATTCTTCAGTTGGAAACTATCCCATCTGTCCCTCTGCAATCACTAAGTGCTGCACTAGTGGCACTCTGCAGGGAAGACCGTGCCACCACCCACATGGCTTCTCCGGACCAAACTGGAGTCAGGCTCCTTTCAGTCCTTTTCTCCATGAAGCTTTATTATTGGCCTGCAGAGACAGTTTTAGCAAAGAATCCTGCTAAGCCAGTTTATCAAGAATTTCCCTACCCTTGATATCCAATCAAACTCTTCTTCCTCCATCCTTGATCTCTCGTCAAGTTCCTCTTCCTCCTCACCCTTGACTGACACTCAACCAAATCCCTCTTAGTAATTTTTCATCCTCCCTCACCCTGCCTACTGGCTCTGGCTGTAAATCTCCACTGGTCCCTGTGTATGGGGAGTTGAGTTCAGTCTCTCTCCTACTGCAATAGTTTTGAATAAAATGTTTTGCTGCTTTTAACACATGTCCAGTGAATTATTTCTAACATCAAGAATGTTCTTGAGGCTCCTCTTTCTGTGCCTAACCTGGGTACCAAGGGGGAGGTATATTGGTGTCCTCAAAATTGCCCTAAAAACTGAATGATTTGTCACCCTAGCTATGAAGCCTCAGCCCTTGAGTTGATAGGGAAGTTATCCACACCTTTCTAAAACTGCTTTTGCCAACACCCACATCTTGAGGCCCTGCTGGTCCTGGGTAAGGGGCCAGCAAGGTTTCAACTTTTTGCCCATTTTTCCCTTCTCAGACTCTATGGCGACCCCTGTTCTTTTCCACCTGCTGAGGCCGCGGGTCTTGTGGATCCCAAGTGACTCCAGAGGGGGACCGGCGGTGCGGAGAGCCTGGAGGTGAGTTGGGATAGTGCTGAGCCCTTCTAAGTTGCCAAAGCGAGAAGGGTAGGAGGTGGCAGGAGTGAAAACCAACCAGTGAGCGCTAAAAACCCAACGACAAGCACTTAGTCTTGTGAAGCCACAGAGAAAGGCTCAGTCTTTTGGCAGTATATTTTTTCTTCCTCCCGTCTCTCTTTCCAGATTCACAGCGGTCTTCTTCGGGCTGAGCAGGTTTGTCTGCTGCCGTTACTATGGCTGCTGTCGCTCTTGGATGCCTGTGTGTGTGTGTGTGCATGCGTGTATGAGAGTGTGTGCGCGTTTTCTCCAGAGTGACTGGTTTGTGCTGTCATCAGCCGTTGTTTTGGTAAATGGCGAGTTAAACAGATATATCCAAGCGTAAAATCTAAAAAATGTTCCCTCTGGGCGCCTGGGGGGTGTTGTTTGAAATCAACTACATATCAATTGAGCAGCGGCGAGCGGATCCGATGATAAATTCCAGTCCACAGACGCCTTATAAATTACATTTTTTTGTTCGCGATCTTGCCTCATCTCAGCTCCCCAGAGGCCCTTAGACTGAGAACTATGATTGTGTTGGAGAAACGTTTGCTCAGCTTGAGTGAGGCCATTAGCATTGCATGTGCCAGTCCGTCCCTGCGCTCCCCCTACCTCCCCCGGCCCCCCCACCCGACCCCTTAACAAAATACAATATGTGCCTGGTAATTTTTCTGTTCATTATCTCATTGTTTTCTGTAAGTACAAGGTTAGATTGAATTACTGCGGGCTCCGCCGTCTATTTGTAATTCTCCTTCCATGCCGAGCTGCTAATGAATGGGCAATTTAGTCAATTCTTTGTAACGGCTTCTTCTGTGCGTCAGCCACTTAATTACTCTCAGCCTTTCTCACTGCTGCTTTATTACACGGAAAGTCGGGGCTGCTTTGAGGGCTTGGCACAGGGATCTCTGGCTTCCAAAAAGGAAAAAAAAAAAAAGGGAAAAATTGTCAGAGGCAACCAGGATTCTGTATTCTTGCTGCTTCCTGCAGTGGCTGGAGAAACATTCTGTGCCCTCAGCCCACACAGCCCCCGTTCTGTCTGCACACAGGGTTTATCTTCCTCCTTCTTTGCTGACAGTTGGCTTAATCCTGGCTGTGGCAGTCACTGTCAGGTGGCAGAAAGGCGCAAGCTCCTGCACAGAGAACAGCATCCTAGAGGAAGGGTCCTGGTGTTTTAAAACATTATTATTAGCCTGACGACTAGTATGCCACCTCTCCCTCTTGTCAGTATCTCCAAATCATACCAGGGCTCTCATTCTGTGAGATCCAATGTTTCCTCTTTGCTTTAATACAGAGCACCTCACCCTGTGACACAGGGAACGGGGCAGGGTGTTTATTATCCCCATTTAACAAAGGGGAACAGCAAGTCCGGGCAGGTGAAGGGACTTGCTTGGGTCAATGAACGAGGAATGGCTGAATCAGGACTTGCACCCAGATAACCCAAGGCACCTGTCCTCTTCCCATGCCATCCTGCTCCCCAACAGGAGACTTAAGAATATTGTGCTATCACTGAACTCAAGTGTCCCAAAGTGGAAATAGAGTAAGCTGGCCTTAAAGGGACCAGGACAGCTCTGGAAAGGGAGGAGACTTTCTGGCAATGGCTGAGAGGCTGAAAACCCCCAAGGAACTGGGAACTCATTAAATAGAACATCCGTTTTCAATGTGGCACCTTTGGATACATCTGTCATGCTACCAGGATATTTCCGTGTGGTCCACAGTTATTATAGACGCACCTATAATTTATTGTCCAAACTGGGACATGTCTGAAAGTGAAACGAGGCAGGATCATGCTGGAGCCACAGGAGTGAACTGGGACTGTCTGAAGCAAGCTGGGTCGTATGGTCACCTGACCCAGGTAATGACAATGAGTAAATGCTGTGTGGACAGCGTGTCTTCAGACCTGACTTACTCTGATAATAATACTTACAGGGAGTTCCACCAGCTGGATCCACCCCGAGTTCACAAACATTCCCTGTGTTGCGTGTTGCAGCATTGTATGTGAGCTACAGGGAATCTTCACCCAAATCCAGAAAGTGATGGATTCCACAGACACTGAGTGAGCACCCAGCTAGGTAATAGAGACAGAAGAATGAGAAGACAAGGTTTCTGGCATTTGGATGCCTGCTCTAGCAGAAGGAAGGTAAATGGTTCTCTGAGTATCACTAATCTTCTCAAATAGCCTCCTGAATGTGCTGGCCCCTGCTTAGAAATCTCTTGTCTTCCTCCGGGCTCTGACTCACTCCTCTTCATCCTTTGGATGTCTGTGTAAATGTCACCTCCTTCAGGAAGCCTTCCCTGATCTCCAAGATTATATTAGGGCCCCTTTTATTCTATTTCATGGCATCGTCTACCTTTTATCTTCATTACTTCCCACAACTATAATGAAATTATTTAGGTAGTTATGTGTTCAACATCTTTCTTTCTCCTCCCCCACTCAACCTTGACCTGTCTGTAAATGCAGAGCCTGGCACATAGATCTAGAAAAGTCTGTTAAATGGAACAGAGCCGGCCACTTCTCTGGGTCGAGCTGTAGTTGCTTCCTCTGCCGGAAGCCTTCCTGGGTTGCTGCAGCCTGTTCTAATCTCTCTCTTCTCTGAGCTCTGTGTAGCTCACACAGTCTGCAAAGCATCACAACACTCTTGATTCTATCCTGGCTGCACTTGTCTTCTCTATCAACCTGCAGGGTTCTGAAATCAATTTAGCGGGCTGAGACCAGGAGGAGGAGGAGGAGTGGAGAGAAGAGGAATAGAAGCAAACAGTGGAAAATACTGTAATACATCACACTTGATAAGGTGGATTGTGCCAGGAAATTCGTTTCAGTTATGTCTGTACACACATGCGTGCACGCACACAAACACATATACATGTGTGTTTGGTCATAGTGTGAGAAGTGTGTCTTAAACTGAGGCACAGTCCAGAAAGGTTTACCAACCCTGGCCAAGGTGGCGCCTGCCCAAGGGTGGCATTTGTATGAGTTTGTCAGGAGGAGCTAAGTGGGCCTCTGACGCAGTGGTGCTGACCCCTACCAGTACTTTCCTTGCCCAAAGATCTAGGCGGAATAAGGTGTTGTCCCTGCTGCTCACCTGTGTACACCTTCAAAGCGAGTGAGGGCTTTAAGTGCCAAGCTTCCCTGGGTGGCTTCTCATGCCTGTTTCTCTGGTGCTTGCCCATGCCTTGCGTTTCCAGAGGAGATAGATAGAGCTGCCATATCCTCTCCTGTGGGCTTCTTCAGTAGTGTGGGGTCTCTGCTCAACTTCTGGCAGGGTCTCTCCTCCAGCAGGCAGCAGGTCCCCCACCTCTCCCTTGGTTTCCTGGTGTCCTGCTGTGGGTCACACAAGCCATTTTCTCTTTCCTCCTCTCTCCTGTCTGCTGTAGGGGAGCACTTACTGACATATTAAGGCTTGCTGTTATTTCGCCACTCTGAGCCTCAGTTTTTTCATCTGTCACTGCATCCTTGCAGGATCCTGGAGAGAATTCAGTAGCACAAAACACTTATGAAGGAACCAGCACAAAGAAAGCACTCAGCAAGTCCTGCCTGCCTCCACCCATGCTTCCTTCTCTCCCTTCCACCACAGCAGGGCTGGGGCAGGAAGTGGGCTAAAGGGTTAATGTGGTGCAGGGCGGGGGTTGCTCTAATGCCTTCTGCCATCACAGTCTAGTTCTATGTGTGTTCAGTGTCCTCCTAGGACAGAACCCTGAGCTCTGCATGGAGGTGGTAGACTCTGAACACTGCTGGAGGAAATAACATAGGATCTTCACTTTCAATACACACGGGTTCAATTTCTATTTCACAGGAAGTGGCACCACGGGCTCTCCCAAGTCAAGGGGCTATCGTGTCCTGTCCATGAGTGTTTATCATCTAAGCAGGCTCCATGACCATGGAAATGGTTTTTCCATTACTTTTAATTAGAGTCCCAATATTGCATCAGAGGAATAAACTTTTAATTTGCCAAGTAATGGCAAAACTGCAGTTAGTTACTTTTGCACCAACATAATACATAGAATGTTAGTAAGAGTTTGGGATGACACTGTGCATGATTTTAACAGTTCACTTTTCTTGTATTTTCTATATCTTTTGCAATGGACATGTTTTACTTTGAGAATGAAATAAATTTCTTTTTGTCTGCTGTGAGTCCTTAGCCCAGGTTTCTATAACAAAACCATGGATCCCATTTTTAGCAAACCCAGTGTATGAAAACTTGGACAAACTTGGACTCCATGGCAGAAGTCTGTGCTTTACGGCAGGATTTCCAGCAGTGCTGCTTTCCAGGCCCAGTCCTCTGAAGACATGACAGAGTAAACCAATCATCAATCAATCCCCATGGCTGATGTCAGGTGGTGGCAGCCCCAACCTCCTTGACTTAGAAGAAGTTGGTTCCTCACCAAGAGGGAGTCAGCCTTCTCCTCTTTGTCTCCCAGGTTTGGAGGCTGCAGAGACCCTGTGGCCACTCAGCTGCCTCTCATGCAAGGGCACAGTGCCCTGAGCAAACAAGTGATTGATGGATAGTCCAGCTCTTTCCCCACAAAGGCCAGCTCTCACATCCCCTAGGAGAGGTGCATGCCAAGAGACCCCATCCAAGCCGACCTGGCCCATCGACAATGCCACACACCTCCGCCCCTGTCTCCCTGACCCACACCTCAAGCCACCCTTATCTCCCCAGCTTAGCCACAGTGATGGAGTCTGCTGAAGACCCACAGAGCAGTGATTTTCTGCGACTACTCCCATTCAGCCATTACTCTCCAAGTACCCTGCTCACCAGTCTCTCCACACTGCCACATCCCTAGTACTCAACAATGGGCTTCAGACAGACATGTAGCAATGAACGAGATCAATGCTGATGTCCTGCCAGGAGAGACTTTGCAACTCTACTAGAAGCTTCTGAGCTGCTGTTCCTGACCCAACTCCCACCAGCAGTGCTCTTGAGCAAGCTCTAAAATCTCCATGGGTGACAACTTCCATCTTTCAGAAGGAACTAACATTTATTAAGCATCATCTGTCATCAGGGAGAGGCTATGCTGTGGGCCCAGTTAATTCTCACCTGATATTTTGGGGTCTAATTATGATCTTCATCTTCCCAGTGAGGTAACTGAGGCTCAGGGAGGCTAAATAACTTTAATAAGGTCAAAGCTCCTAAGTGACTAAACCCAGATTTGAGCAAAACTTCTAAAACTATAATTGTCAAACAAATGAAAGGAATTATGAACGTTTTGAACCTCCAGGCACTCTTCGACAGTACCATTGGAGAGCTGTTGTCAGTCATTCACATCTTACTGGGAATTAATAAAAAGGATTTCTTCCCTGATCACTGTCCAGGATCCAGATATCACAGGCGGGAACTTTGCAGTCATTTACATTATAGTATGAATTAATCAGAAGGCTTTCCACTTGACAGCTGTCCAGGACCCAGGCACCTAGAGAAGGGGATTTTGGTTAATGGGAGGTGGATGATAGAAGGAATGATCTTGGACAGCGGACAGTCGTGAGGAGGGCAGGCCCTGTTGTGTCCTGAGGGCATGCAAAGGCTTGAACCTTTGGAGAGGATGATGACTAGGAAAAAAACACACTTCCACTAAGTTCTCTTTGTGACTAAGGAGTGGATTTCTGCATGTGATTTCAGAATCAAGAGTGTTGACTTCCCACCTAGTGGGACTAGGAATTGGGAAATTGCCTGGAATCCAGCCTCTAAATCCAGTGTGGAGCAGAGAAAGCAACTCTGACTCCCAGGCCAGAAGCCCTGGGCTTGTGACCTTGGGCAGGCCTTTCCTCCACCCTGAATTCTGGTGTCCTTTCAAATGAAACCTGGGGTTTCCTCTAGTGTCAACTCTATGGTTCCATATGTTGGTGCTAGTATTGGGCTCATCTCAAAGGTAAGGGTTTCCACCATGCCCTTAAGAAATTGGGGGACTGCCTGGAATCCAGACCCTCAGCTTCATTCATCAAGAAGAATTTCTGATATAGGATGGCGTTGCAGGGCAGAAGGGTAGGTCATCTCCTCACCCTGTACTTAGGGATGACCCTGAAGGAGAGATTCAAAAGTGCTGTCACTCACGCATTACTGACCTTGGTTACAGCCTATCCCTGCTTGCTCTGAAATTAGCTCTCTCCCTGTCTCCTGCATGAGACCCTGAGCTTTTGGAAGCAGAGACTGCATTTTGTCACCTCCAAACCCTCAGCTGCTTTCATCATGCCTGGCACCATGGTGCTGCCATTGCTCATTACAGGTTTGGTGAATAAATGAACAAAAGAATGGAATTGGTGCCTATTAGAATGAATTTCATAAGCCTTTATCCTAATGAGGAGATGATACCATTCTGGAAGCCAGAAGACACAACTTATATTTGACCTGGGCTCTCATTTTCTACCCCTTCCTTTCAACCATTTAGAAGAGGCAACTCCCACTTAATAGACAAAAAAGCTGAGACCCAGATAGGATGCATGACTTGGAATTTTACTTATGCAAAACAGGAAGGCACCAGAGATTCTCTATCATCTTTTAGATTCCTTAATATTACACATGAGGACATTGAGGCCCAAGAAGTGAGGCAATGATGACGTGAGGTCCCACAGCTCAGCAATGGTAGGGTGGAGACAAGATTCCAGCTCCCAAATCACAGCCTAGAGCCACTTAACACAGAGCTCAGGCAGCCCTGGGTATCCAGCTCCAGGTTCCCATGGCAACTATATGGAACAAACCATCTTCTTTGGGTAGCATTGATTCATTCTTTATATTGCTTTTCTCTTTCTTTCTTTGAGGGGAAGTATACTCCTCTTCACTCTCTCTAGATAGACTCATTTATGAAAGAAAGAGACTAGGATGCCTTCCCGAAACAGGTATCCAGACAGTAAATGGATATCCTAGCTGATAAAGGCATGAGAAGGTCTCAGGTTTTGCTAGTGTATCTAAGTAGAATTAATGACATGGAGAAAACCATTCTGGAATCTGTTTGGAATTCCTTGGCTTATCATTGTCACCCATTTCTGCACACCTCTGAGTAGTAACAGCCCTTAACCAAATGAAAATATGCGACAGACCTCTGGCAGTTCATGCTTTCTAAGAGACTTTTACCGTATTTATTTCATTTGATTCTGTGACACAGACAGGACAGGTATGGCCATTTTACCCATGAGGAAACGGGCCCAGAGAGGTGACCTTCACAGCACTAGTAGAATTCCTCAGCAGATGGAATTCTCCTTGTCCGAAAAGAGACCAAAGGGTGAGCACCTGGAAGTGTCAGACACTTGCGAGATCCCTGGAGGGCTCAGCCATGCAGAGATGGAAAGGGGGTCTGTGAGGGGGCAGGCAACAAACAACTCACTAAATTGAGATCCCCACACATTGCCGTAACTGCCATGGAGGAAACACACGTAGGAACACCTTCAGGATGGCCAGGAATGTATCTCTAAGAGGCCAGCATTTCATTTAAAAACAAAATGGTAGGAAAGGGCCAGTACAGGACCAAAGAGAGAGACATTCCACCAGCAAGCCCTGCAGTGCCAGCTCCCTGAGAGGACCTTGTTTGTATCCTCAGGGAAGAGGAAGGAGCCCAGTGAGGGACCAGCGTGGAGTAGGGAGGGGAGGAGAAGATCTGGAGGTGAGACTGGATGAGTAGACAGGGGACAGAGTAGTTCAGGCCTTCTAGGGCAGGTAAGATGTATGCATACTAATAAATAATGCACCTTTACTCCCAGATATGCAAACATATGGGCATTTGCACACCCAACCACACATCTGCACACGTGTGCTTAACATGTTCATATGTGCACTGACGCACATACATAAACTTACCTGAAAATGTACATACACACAGAAGCACAAACACACAACTCTTACACACATTATCGTCTGCAGTTAAACACACTTGCTCACCTATGCACACTTATTGCACCCACATCCATTTTCATATCCACACAAAAGCACACATACACATTCTCTCCTGCACATGCATGCTTTGTTTCATAGATGTACACATTTCTAGGTTCATGTACACATGCCCAATCACACATAGGTACTCACATGTGTATGTGCACAGCCCATAACAAGCCCAGCTCAGATGAGCTCTCAGCCACAGATAAACTTCTCTGCTGGTTGGTTATAATCTTTCATTGGAACTGACACGTTGATAGCCCCAGTTTTTCTAGGAAGTGACCTTCATGCTGGCTATTGATTTCTAGTGACTATCAGGCGCCTGCCACTGGAGTGACAGGCCTGGTCAGAGGTCAGCCCTTAAATAAAGCTTCTGGATTACTAAGCACCAGCCACTCCAATGAAAATGGAAATTGGCATCCCTGGCTCCCTTTTATGTGGAGTGTTTCTGCTGATGGGGTTTCAGCTCTCAGTGACCACCTGCACCCCCTCTCCCAGACCCAAGGTGCCATGGGTGCCCACAGGTGTCTGTTTTACCAGGGAGCTGGACCAAAGGCCGTAGGTGGTGGCAGCTACCACAGCCTGAAGTTTCCTAGATTCTGCTTTCTAGCAATATCTGGGACTGTCCCTATAAGCTTGTCATTCTAGTAACAGACAATTCCTACAGGTCCTAAGACCCACAGGTGACCAACTTTGTGGCAGGTGGTGTCATCTCTCTGGGCTTTGGTTACTTCCACCCTTTCTGCCCCATCCGCACATACTTGTTCATCTCCTCCCATTTCACAAGGCTGGGATCCAAATAAACGAAGTGAAGTGTGCCAAGTTGTACACAAAACAGCACAAGAAGATGATGCTACTAGTATCCCTATTTTAAAAATATTACAATTATGAATTATAAAATTCTACTTAATTAAATCATGTTTATTTGATGGCCCAGGTGGCCCCACCGGTTGCTGCGGCATCTTGGGGTCTTGTGGCAAGGGGAGGTGTGGGATGGGGAGGGGCTGAAGGAAGCTCTGCCTTTTGCCTCTCCTGCCAGGAACACAGATGGAGTTCCCACTGCCTCACCTGGTATTCAGTAGTTGTGACAGCCTTCCAGCTGATCACAGTCAAATCTAACAGCCAAACACCATCCCTGAAATGTGCCCTGTGCTTCTACTCCCCATTAGTACCTATGCCCCCCACCAACACCATCCACCCTCGTGGCTTTGCCCTGAAAGCATCTTCTCTCCCCTCTACCTGTGTAAGCACACCACCCCCAGCCTAGCCTGCAATCTTCCTCCTCCTTGCAGCCTGCCCAGATCACACAGCTCATACAATCGAGGAATTCACGAATAGTCCTTTCTTTTTGGCTTTGGCAAGTGCATTCAGCCTTACTTCTGAATAAGGCTAGTAATAATTTTTCCCTTAAATATACATTTATAAACAACAAAAAACCTTGTCTTGAGTAATGTGGATTGGAAAAGCAGAAAATACTAGCTGCCAGCTTCCTGGTATCTCTCCAGTGCAAACGTCTGTCCCTTCCTGGCTCTACCTGTACATCTAATGACCTTTCTGGCCTGTTTGTTTCTTTGGTACAGGGGTGATAAAATGAAGTTTGCATGTTCTGAAGGGAGGATAAACAGAAATTAGAAATGTCATCAAATTAATTATTTGGCAAAGGAAGTAATTTGTTTAACATCGGGGAAGCAAGAGTTACCGGTGGACTCTGAAACTCAGATAAACACCCATGTTGAAGGGAAGAAGGCCAAGCAATCTGGGTGAGCCCGTCAGCCAGGCCCTTAGCCACAGCTTGCACCAGAGCAGTACCAACTGGGGACCTCCTGGCCTGCAAGATTGCAAGGGGGCATGCAATACAGGGAAGGGGGTCAAGACAAGTTCAGGGTCATACAATTTATATGTGTGGTTAGACTGCTTTACTGGCTTATATATAACTTAATCCCTTCTCCAGAGTCTATAAAACACATCTAGGGACAGGCACTCTGGGAACAGGCTTGTTTTACTTAATAAGCACAGAAGATGTTCACAATTTGCCACTTACTTCTAGAGAGGGTTTAAGGCAACTTAAAAAAGACTCACATGCAATTATTCAAATAGCAGTAGCAACCACTTGACCATTTTCCTATATTTAAAAATCCAAATATTTCACTTTTATGGAGATGGAATCTCCTAGCTTATAGACTGATTTAAAGGCTCTTCAGTACCCTGCCCAGTGAGCTCTACACCAACTTAGTCAAGAGACTGAAATGTCACACAGTGCACTGCTTTGGTTCTTCTCCTTAGGGATCTTTTACAATGTAAGCATCCCTGGGAGGAGTTCGAACTTTCTCCCACCACCCTGGGTCCTGTGGGTCAGATATTGTTATGGCGCAAAGGGGTGGCTCCAGGGCATAGAGAGGGGAGCCCTGGGGAAGATGGGCTGTGGGGAAAAAGAGGCCCTGCATAACAGTGGAAACAGAGGGAGGACGCGAAATGAACATCCTCTGTGACAGACCAAGTGTGCAATAAGAACATTCAGGGGCCCACGTGCCATGTTTGACAAGCCCTTACACTGAGAGCAAGGACACAGGGCCGCAGCAATGTGCAAGACCAGACTTCAAAAAAATTAGATTTTAAACCTAGCTTAGCTGTCACTTCTCAGGCCTCAAGAAAATCACTTTCCCTCTCTAAACTTCAGTTTCCTCATCTGCAAAGTGGGGTCAGGAATTCCAATGATACAATAAATGGTCGCAATGGTTAGGCAACACGGCGTTCATAAAATGTTTCCATCTGTTTATGCTGCCCCAGAAATGGTTATTGTTTGGAGTACATGCATGCCTGCCACGGTCATAGCTCAGTAACTCACTGCCCAATTTGTCTTGCCTTTAGAGCTGGCCAGCAGTTCTCAAAGGGATTGATTTTGCTCCTCCCCCAGGGGACAATTCAGCCATGTCTGACATCACTTGTCACATCTGGGACGGGGTGCCACTGGCATTCAGAGGGAGGAAGCCAGGGATGCTGCTCATCTTCCCATACACAGGACAGCCCCGTGCAGCAAAGAAGTGTCTGGCCCCAAATGGCAGTAGTGCCAAGGGTGAGAAACCCTAAATGCAGCCCCTCTCTCTAAGAGATGATTTTCCAGTTCTGTCTTCCCCTTAGTAGATTAGCACAGCAGTTCTCAAACCCTTCCAGGTCCTGAATGCCACAAAGACTGGGGGGTTGTATGAGTAGCTGCTGCCTGCCTCTCCTCACCCCGAGGCCACTCAGCCAGATGGCAGAGGGGTCAGTGGCAACCAAACATCTAATGACGTGTGACAAGTCTGGCCAGACAGCAGGCCCAGGCTGGGCCCCTTCGAGGCCACTCATTGGGCAAGGGGGACTCATAAATAACAGCACAGTGACAGCCCAAGTCTTGCTCAGTGGGAGGGATGAAGCTCTGCCTGGCTCCCAGCCCCTGGGGCAGGCCGTTATGGGACGGGGCTCCAGCGGGAGGGACTGAGACAGGGCTGAGGACCCCATGCACAGTGAACATGTGGTGAGACATCAAGAAGTCTGTCACTGGAGTGTCTGTCCTGACAGTGACTGCCTTAGCCACATTAGCTCTATTCTGATGGTGAACTATTTCTAATTTCTGACCTGGCACAATTTTCGACTTCAGAGCATCTGCTCAGCAAAGCATTTGTGACAAGAGGCAGAGTGGTCAGGTGGCAGGCTTGTTGAAAATCTAAATTTCAGTCCCAGGGCCCCCTCATTTTGCTATATGCACTTGCGCCTCCATCTCCTCATCTGTTAAATGGGGATGTTGAGCAGCAAATGTGCTAATTCATGAGACATTGTGTGAAGCAATAAATTCGTGGAAGGAATGATGATGATGATGATGATAATTATTATTATTTTTCAACCATTTGGGAAAGAAGAATTTATACTGGGGGAAAAACATACCTTCTGATGCTCTAAAAATATTAATCCGTTTTTAGGTTTTTAGGCAGTTCCGAATAGGCTCTTTGCAATAATAATAGCAATAATGATATTAAACAGCGTTTTTATTTTCACATTTATTTTTCTCAAGCCTCATGTGGCTTAAAATGGGACCTGTTTCCAATGATGCGTATTCTTTTAAAATAAAAGTGAAAAAAATTGAAACAAGCGGCTGGTATACAGACCGACTTTGCTGTTTTGTTTATTGAAGTCCTAGTTCAGATGGCATGCTAGGGTGGGAGAGCCACTGAACTGAGGCTGGTGTCTCTAAGCACAGCATTCAGCTTATTTGGGTCTCAAAACAGGGATAATGATTTCTTCCCAGCTATCTCAGTGCTGCTGTATTTGTGTGGCCATGTATGTGGATGCTTCATGACAAGGTTAAAGCATCAGCCCACAAGGGAGTCTTGCTACCACGATCATTATCTTCATTATTATTGTTAATTATTCTTCATAATGATGTTTGCAAGATGGAATTACTCCAAAGCACCATTTCTGTGAACAGTTTTTACATACTTTCACAGAAGTCTCTGCATGCATATGACGAAGAAACTGACCCTTTGAGCACTCCTGAAATCTAGGCTGATGTTTTTGAATTCTAAACAAGTCCCCACCCCCTTCTTTTTATTTTTGCCTGGAAAGCTGGACTCAAGAAAGGGACCTCCCTCCTGGCCCCTGCCTTGTAAGTCTTCTATAGAAATGACTCTATTGGCCCAAGACCTCAGATGCCAGTTTTCAGCCAGGAGCACATGTTTGCAGGGAGGGTTATAAATCAAAGCCTGGGTTCTAATGAAACCACTGACGCAACTTTAACTGTAACAGAGCGCACCCAGGCACACCACGTGAGAGAAATTAGAGGTACAGAGCAAGTATTCCAGGCACCAGGGCACCTAGGGGGCGTTCCCCCTCCCTTTTGTCTCTCCTTCTCCTTTCCTTCCTCCTCTCTCCCACCTTGCTGCTTTTTCCCTGTATAATTCCTATAGCATCTCTAACTACTGGCTTAGTCTGCAGCTCCTTTGGCAGTCAGCCTCATGGCCAAGCTGCAGACCCTGCCAACACAGCTCCCCCAGGGAGACGCCTCCCTTGCCCTCTCAGGGGACAATGGGGCAGAGCCTGCACTGATGTAGGCAGCAGAGGATGGTGAAGAGTGAACTCCTGGATTCAGGCAGGACACTGGCCTAGTCCTGGCTCAGACACTTTTGATTGATTATGTATGCTTTTGGGTGAGAGCTGTAACCTCTCTAAGACTCAGTGTTTATACCTGTAAAATGGGGATAACAGGAGCACCTCCCTCAAAAGACTATTGAGAGGATGAAATGAGATACATAATGACTGGGAGGAGCGGGGAACAAAGGGACAGCTGTGGCTTCAGCTGCTGAGGACCTTTCTGGCTACTTCTAGGAGCCAGTCCCTATCCAGACTGGTTTTTGTTTGTTTTTGACACAGAGTCTAGCTTGTGCAATCTCGGCTCACTGCAACCTGTGCCTCCTGGGTTCATATGATTCTCCTGCCTCAGCCTCCTGAGTAGCTGGGGTTATGCGCCACCACGCCCAGCTAATTTTTTGTTTGTTTGTTTGTTGTATTTTTATAAGGGATGGGTTTCACCATGTTGGCCAGGCTAGTCTTGAACTCCTGATCTCCAGTGATCCGCCTTCTTCGGCTTCCCAAAGTGCTGAGATTACAGGTGTGAGCTACCGCATCCAGACAGACTGGTTTTATACAGAACTATAGACAGTAACTCCCACAATTTGATTTCAGAGGGACTGAAAAGGGCACATCTATTCCAAATATCTATTACTATTGATGTCATTGATTCACCATTATCAAGTTATCTGAAAGGGAAGTTACTTAAGGCCTGGCACAATGTTAGTCACATGGAAAATGCTCTCTCATTAGCTCAGCCCTAAGTGAGGAAATGAGAATTAAGAGCTTGAGGAATAGATCGGGCATGGCGGCTCATGCCTATAATCCCAGCAGTTTGGGAGGCCGAGGGGGGTGGATGACTTGAGCCCAGGAATTCGAGACCAGCCTGGCCAACATGGCAAAACTCCATCTCTACTAAAAATACAAAAATTAGCTGGGCTTGGTGTCACATGCCTGTAGTCCCAGCTACTCAGGAAGCTGAGGCAGGAGAATCGCTTGAGCATAGGAAGCAGAGGTCGCAGTGAGCTGAGATGGCACTACTGCACTCCAGCCTGGGTGATAGAGAGAGACTGTCTTAAAAGAAAAAAAAGAAAGAGGAGAGAGATCCAAGATGGCCGATTAACAACAGCTCAGGATTGTAGCTCCCAGTGAAAGCGCAGAGAGCGAGTGGACGCCGCACTTTCAGACAAATTTTTGTTGCCCACAGACTAGGAGATTCCTGGCGGAGGAGCCACAC